>VBSM01000729.1:19088795-19116071 GCA_008086735.1 Cheirogaleus medius | reverse complement strand
AAAAAAAAAAAAGAACAAACTAAGCCCAAAGTTAGCAGGAAGGAAGGAAATAATAAAGATCAGAGCAGAAATAAATGAAAGATATTAGAAATAGAAAAAAATCAAAACTAAAAATTTGATTTTTTAAAAGATAAAAAAAGTTAACAAACTTTTAGTTAGACTAAAAACAAGAGAAGATTCAAATAAAATCAGACATGAAAGAGGAGACATTACAACTGATACCAAAGAAATATAAAGGATTGTAAGAGATTACTATGAACAATTATACACCAACAAATTGGATAATCCAGAAAAATGGATAAATTTCTAGGCACATGCAACCTATTAAGATTGAACTATGAATAAATAGAAAATCTGGACAGATCAATAAAATGAGATTGACTCAGTAATCAAAAAGCTTCTAAAAAAGAAAAGCTTAGGATCTGATGGGTTCACTGGTGAATTCTACCAAACATTCTTTAAAGGAGAATAAACACAAATCCTTCTCAAACTCTTCCAAAACTTGAAGAGGACAGAACACTTCCAAATTCATTTCATGAGGCCAGTATTATCCTCATACCAAAACCAGACAAAAACACTACAAGAAAAGAAAATTACAGGCCAATATCTCTGATGAACAAGATGCAAAATTCCTCAAAAAAATACCAGCAAACTGAATTCAACACCACATTAAAAGGACCATACATCATAATCAAGGATTTATCCCTGGGATGCAAGGATGGTTCAACATAGGCAAATCAAATAAATGGGATAAACCACATTAACAGAATGAAAGTTTAAAATCATCTCAATAGATACACAAGCATTTGATAAAATTCAATATCCTTTAATAATAAAAACTCAACAAGGCCGGGCATGGTGGCTCATGCCTGTAATCCTAGCACTCTGGGAGGCCGAGGTGGGCAGATCATTTGAGCTCAGGAGTTCGAAACCAGCCTGAGCAAGAGAGAGACCTCATCTCTACTATAAATAGAAAGAAATTAATTGGCCAACTAAAAATATATAGAAAAAATTAGCTGGGCATGGTGGCGCATGCCTGTAGTCTCAGCTACTCGGGAGGCTGAGGCAGAAGGATCGCTTGAGCCCAAGAGTTTGAGGTTGCTGTGAGCTAGGCTGATGCCACGGCACTCTACTCCAGGCAAAGAGTGAGACTCTGTCTCAAAAAAAATAAAATAAAATAAAAACTCAACAAATTGAGTACAGAAGTGATGTACCTAAACATAATAAAGGCCATATATGACACGCCCACAGCTAACATCATACTCAATGGTGAAAAGCTGAAAGCTTTTGCTCTAAGATCAGGAAAAAGACAAGGATTCCTACTTGCACCACTTCTATTCAACATGGTGCTGGACATTCTAGCAAGAACAATTAAGCAAGAAAAAGAAATAAAAGACAACCAAACCTTTTCCAAAAGGAAGATGTAAAATCGTCTGTTTGCAGATGATGTGATATATAGAAATCCCCAAAGACTCCACTAAAAAAACTGTTAGAACTAATAAACTGATTCAGTAAAATTGCAGGATGCAAAATCAACATACAAAAATACACCATACACTAATAACAAACTATGCAGAAAAAATAAAATCAAGAAAATTCCATTTATAATAGCATAAAAAAATACTTAGGAGCAAATTTAACAAGAGAGGTAAAAGATTTGTGTACTAAAAACCATAAAGCATTGATGAAAGAAATTGAAGACAAAATAAATGGTAGTATATCCCATGTTCACAGATTGGAAGAATTAATACTGTCAAAATGCCCATATTACCCAAAGTGATCTACAGATTCAATGCAATGCCTATTAAAATTCCAATGGTATTTTTCACAGAAATAGAAAAACAATCCTAAAATTCATATGAAACCACAAAAGACCTTGAACAATGAAAGTAATATTGAGCAAAAGGGACAAAGCTCTAGGAATCACATTACCTGATTTCAAAATATACTACAAAGCTATAGTAATCAAAAGAGCATGGTGCTGACATAAAAACAGACACAGACCAATGGAACAGAATAGAGCGCCTAGAAATAAATCTATGCATTTATGGTCAATTGTTCTTCACCATAGGTGCCACAAACAATGGGAAAAAGATAGCCATTTCAATAAATGGTGGTGGGAATATTCAAATGCAGAACAATGAATTTGAACCTTTATTTCATACCATATACAAAAATCAACCCAAAATGGATTAGAGACTTAAATGTAAGACTTGAAACTTAAAACTATTAATACTAGAAGAATATTATTAATACAAGAAGAAAAGGCTTCTTGACATTGATCTGGACAATGACTTTTTGGATATGACCCCAAAGTATAGGCAGCAAAAATAGACAAATGGGATTGCATCAAACTAAAAAGCTTCTGTAAAGCAAAGGAAACAATCAAAAGAGTGAGGAGAGACAACTTACAGAATGGGAGACAATATGTGCAAACCATATATCCCATAAAGGGCTAATATCCAAACAACTCAATATCAAGAAAACAAATAATCCAATTAAAAACTGGGCAAAAGACCTGAATAGATATTTCTCAGAAGACAACAAACAAATGGCCAATGAGTATATGAAAAAATGCTCAACACCACTAATCATGAGGGAAATACAAATAAAAACCACAATGAGATATCACCTCCCATTTGTTAGAATAGCTATTATCAAAAAGACAAAAGTTAATAAGTATTGGGCGAGGATATGGAGAAAAGAGAACCCTGTACACTGTTAGTGGCAATGTAAACTGATATAGCCATTATGCAAAAACAGGATGGAGTTTCCTAAAAATATAAAAGATATTTGCATTGTTTATGAATGGCTGGTCTATGGCTTCTTGTAGAATTTCTCAAGTCTCATAGCTGCCATGCTGACCCCTAACTAATCACCAGGTAATTAATTAATCCCACTTCTGGGTTTATATCCAAAGAAAAGAAAATCAATATCTCAAAGAGATATCTGCAATCCCATGTTCACTGCAGCGCTATTTACAATAGCCAGATATGGAATCAACCTAAGTGTCCATAGGTGGATGAATGGATAAAGAAAATGTAGTACAATATATATACACACACAGGGATATTACTCAGTCTTTGAAAAAGAAGAAAATCTTGTCATTTGTGACAACATGGATAAACCCGGGGGACATTATGTTAAGTAAAATAAGCCAGGCACAGAAAGACAAATACTACATGATCTCATTTAAATGTGAATATAAAAAAGTCAAACTTATAGAAGCAGAGAGTAGAATGGTGGCTGCCAAGGGCTGGGGGGAAGGAGGTGATGTTGGCCAAAGCATACAAGGTTTCAGTTATGCAGGAAGTATAAATTCTGGAGAGCCTAATGTATTAATATAACACGGTGACTATAGTCAATAATACTGTATTTTATACTTGAAATTTGCTAAGAGAATTTCACCATGTTGCCCGGGCTAGAGTGCCATGACGTCGGCCTAGCTCACAGCAACCTCAAAGTCCTGGGCTCAAGTGATCCTTCTTCCTCAGTCTCCCAAGTAGCTGGGACTACAGGCATGCGCCGCCATGCCCAGCTAATTTTTTCTATATATATTTTTAGTTTGCCAATTAATTTCTTTCTATTTTTAGTAGAGATGGGGTCTCGCTCTTGCTCAGGCTGGTTTCGAACTCCTGACCTTGAGCAATCCTCCTGCCTCGGCCTCTCAGAATGCTAGGATTATAGGCGTGAGCCACCACGCCCGGCCTGCTAGAGAATTGATTCTAAATATTCTTATAACAGAAAAAAAAAAAAAAAGAAAACTGTGAGGTAATTGGTATATTAATTAGCTTGACTGTGGTAATCATCTCATAATGTATACATATATCAAGATGCATCACATTGTACACTGTAAATATATACAATTTTACTTGTCAATTATGCCTCAATAAAGCTGGGAAAAAAGTCAGAAACTATTATAGTTGAGGTCTAAAGCAGAGTGAATGTGCTTTAAAAGAGGTTCAAAATGGTTAAAATGGTAAGTATTATGTTACATATATTTTACTATAATTAAAAAAAAGAGGTTCAAGCAAACTCTTAATGAAATGAAGAAGAATGATTAGTTCTAACTGGATGAGCACTGAGGATGGTTAGAATTTCCACTAATCCTAATAATTTGGGGTCAGAGAAGACAGTGGGTTACAGTGGGTTACAACAAGGGTATGTCAGTGGTAGGGTGGGCAATGACAATGAAAAGGCGGAAGACAGCCCAGCAGAAGAGAACCTTCCCTCACCATGCCAGGGCACAGACTACTCCCAGGTAGCGGGGAAAAGAAGGCTGAATGCTCTTCCTCTTGTTTCTGACTAGCATGGCTTTGCATTGCTTACAAACAGCTGCTCTACAGCTTCTTGTAGAATTTCTGAAGTCTTATAGATGCCATGCTGACCCCTAACTAATCACCAGTTCTTCTGTCCATTCTGTTTTCATGCAGCAGTTTAATAACACACGAATTTTTGGCCTTCAGTTTTGTTCTTCTTTAAAAGACAAATAATCCATAGTATTTTGACCTTTCCTCACAGTTCCTATTTCCCAAATTCTAAGTTAATTTCATTACTCTCATTTCCAAACTTTCCATCTTAAGCTGTGGACCCCAATCAAGTATGAAACTTCATCATTCAAAAGCCTGGCACTGATCAGAGCAGAACAGAGAGTCTGCTTTGCTCCAGGCACACATGAGGATGACTGGAGTAAACAAACCTCATTCTTGTTTTTGGCTGTAGCGTCGCATTCACTATTTTCAGGCTTCCTCAGGTGCTTCCACCTTCCTCCTTGGTCAAAAGTGATCATGGTCTGAATAGAATTATCTGAATGGGAAAAGAATGACATTAACTTGATACACTGATAGCACCTAATTAAATTCAGTTTATCAATGTATAACTCTCTCCTAACTGAGACCATATACACCATTATAACCCTGGAGCTCCACAAGCTTATTGCCTTACAAAACGGCTCAGTGTTGGTGAGTAACTGAGTAGCACTTTAAATATGATTATTTGAAGAAGGCTTCCTACCTGAATAGGAGCCAATTAATTCCAGAAATCATCTAGGACTGATACTCTTGAAAAAAGATAACTTTAACTTCTTACCAACACGAACAGGCTAATGTCCATTCTCCTTCCTTGCTTGCTTGGCCTTGGTAGTAAGATTTACCATGCGAAGGCATCCTAATCTTTACTCAGACAACTCCATGACACCAAGCTTCTTTTAGGAACTCTTGAGGTTTGAACAAGTGTGCAAAGTTCTGGATTAATAATTCCTAATTATTGTCTCTCTACTACCCCATATCTTATCTCTCTTATACTTTCTTTCTTTTTGTTTTTTAGAGATGTGTCTGTGTTGTCCAGGGTGGTCTCAAAATCCTGGGCTCAAGTGATCCTATCACCTCAGCCTCCCGAGCAGCTGGGACTAATGATGTGTGCCTCTGAACCCAGTTTTTTTTTTCTTATGTCTCTTCCCTATTCCCTACTTTCAATGATATAAACTGTTACAGGTTCAAATTCAGAGATAACATGCTTTGAGTTTTCCAAGGAAAACCAAACAAGAAAGCAAATGAAGAAAAATTCATTTATTCAACAAACATTTATTGAGTGCCCACTATGTGAAAACTCTTATAGGCCTTTGGAACTATATTAGTGAACAAAATAGACAAAAAAATTTGTGAAATAGACATTCTAGTAGGATGACAAAAGTACTAGACACAGTAAGTAAATCATATAGTATGTTAAAAATAAGTGCTGTGGAAAAAACTTGTGCAGCTAAAGGTGGAGTGTATGTGAGACAGGGGGAAGGCAGGTCTCATTCAGAAAGTAATATATGAACACAGACTCGAAGGAGGAAAACAGTCTTGCAGATATCTGGGAAACAGACAGAATCATCAGTGCAAATCTCTAATCCATGTATGTGTGTACCTGGTGTGTTAAGAACTGGCAGGTGGCTAGTGTGACTAGAGTACAGCAAATGAAAAAGAGAAGAGTTGGAGGTGCCTTAGGGAGGAAATAGGGAGCCAGTATCACTTAGGACCTTGTAGACAATTGCAAGGACTTTACAAAATAAAAACAAACAGCCCCTTCCTCCTGCCAAAAAATAAATACATAAATAAAATAAACTTTAAAAGTCCTTGTACTTGAGACTAATGTGTTTATTTGTACAATGGGGCCTTTTACTAAGAGCCTTTTACTATGAGCCATTGAGTAGAACACAAGAACAGCCTTGGCTAGCTATTGCTATTCTTCTATAAAAGGAAGAGCAGGAAGTGGTTCAAACTCAGGCTCCTCCCTGTAGGCCTACACCTCCCATATAGTAATAAAAGACTCATTGTATAACCTAAACAACATAGACTCAAAATACTTTTCTATCTGCTGTTGCTTCTCTCTCTCCCAGTTCTATTTACTGTAACTTATTTAAAATAGGGATCCAGAATTTACATGGGAAGGCGTATTGGCTGGGCAAGCAACATTACTGAGGGGACAGGAAAATCAGTTTCTCCAAAAGCCTTAAACCCTAACACATTCAGCTGAAGGAGCAGGGCAGAACAGCCATGCTGAGACTCACCTTCTGAGAGCACACTTGTTATGTAGACCCCGCGGAGGGAGGTCACATTGGTAAAGTCTGTCTCTCCGCCTGTGGCAGTGTACAGATGTCGGTCCAAAGACTTGGAATAGACAATGCCTCGATCATCTGAAGTAAAGATTGTGCCAAATCCAGTATCTGAAATAGTCAAACAAACAAAAACACTAAGTCTTGGGAGGGAATAGAGAGAAAAACAATAGTCTAACAATAGTCTGACCAAACCCAGTTGGCTGTCTTCATGATGGAGACTCAGACCTAAGAATTAACCAAGGTTTGGTACCAAAGATCTTCATGTCCATCTTTAATTCTAGTAACTGACTTAGTGCCTGGAACATGGTAGATGCAAGTTTGTTGAGTGAATTAATCAGATGCTAGAAAACTTCTTCCCATATATATTTTGGTGGCAGAAGCACTATATTTAGATTCATATTTTACACATCTCTAAATCTTTGTACTCAAGAAAAATGCGTCTCAAACTATCTGCAATGAAGGATCATTTTTTTTATTTCCAATGTGTCATAAACTGCCACTTTCATAAAATAAAACAAAAACTAATCACTAGAAAAATGAAATAAAAAGGCACAAAATATAAGCTGTAAATTTTATCATTAGATTCAACAGACATAAATTACCTTGTCAAATGGCTAGAAGAGTTTCTAAACTCTTGCTCTCAATGTCTGTACTTATTTGGTAATAGAGAATTGCATATCAGTACCAGTCTACCAACTGTTCTTTAAGTAGCTCTCTGTTCTATGACACTTGAACATATTTTGCATAAACTAGATTAGAGTATCAAAACGAGTGGCCTTTTCTCTGCTAAATTTGACTGGCTTAAAAAAAATATAAAAAAAACAAGTGGCCTTTTAACACATTGACTGCCACACTAGGAAAAAAATGTTTTTCCTTGGGGCTATGGTGTTTTATTACGAAAATAGAATAAAAACTTAGAAAACAAAATGATCCTTATTAATTTAATGAAAAATGTGTTATTTTTTATTGTTTTCTGTGCGTGAGTTACAAGCAACTTGAAAAATAGTCCTCGAGGCTCCCAAGGTAAAGAGACGTGTGAGTCACATGTGCTTCACGAGGCCCCAGGCTCAAAACTAGCATGAGTTAAATGCAACTCACATGGCAGTTAATGTGTTCAACAGAGGTTATACATTATCTCTAGGACAGAGTAATCCATACAACACTAATACATTTCTAAGGGTAAGGGGAAAAAATCAACACATAAAAAGGAAAGCTACTCAAAGTATGACTTAAAGTTTCCATTTTTATGTATTTAAGGGTAAGCCACTAAAAAGCTCTTACCTCCAGGTTCATCCACATGCATGAATACCATGTCATCATTAGCTGCCAGAATAGAATAAAATTGTTCCTGCCCCACAGAGGGGAGCTGGGCCACGCCCCATGTGTCCCCTTGATCTGTTGACACATGGATCCTTCTTGTTGTATCCTAGAATAAATGCCAATATTTTCTTTTTAATTTTATGCCAAGACACCATGTGCAGGGACAAGAACAGAAATGTTTTTAAAAATTACTGTTATCCATTTCCTCACTGGGTACAATTGCTATAAATGAAAAGTCATAGTACTAATTACCAAAGCAATTTCTAGCCTCCAGCAAAGTTCCAGGCAATGTACTTCTTTATTCTGAAATGGCCCTGTAGGAAGGTATCCTCCCAATCTCTGACATTCTATCTCCTTTAATATAGCTAAGGCTCTGATGAGACCATCATTAAGTTGGTTTTGTAGCCATTCACATACACTTGCTCAGATAATTCTTAAAATGATGACTGCTGCATAAAAGTTTGGTCCCTTTGAGACAGTCCTGGCATAATCCAAAGAATTAAATAATTAAAGGTCTAGAAAATGGAGATGAAACCCATGCTTGGGAGATCACAAGGGAAGTCAAGATGTGGCATGCCTCCATTTTAAGGAAGTCTCTCAGAATAGTCATAATGAAGGGAACATGCATGGGCTGGAAAGAGGCCAAGGAGAGTCAGAAATTATTCACTATAAGGAAGTGGATCAGGGAGTCTTTGGCTGGTAAAAGGAGTCTGTTAAGAAGGCAATTAAAATTTACTCTCTGATAAGTAGCTTAAAATAGCTACTAGACACAGTCATTGAGGGCCTGAGAATTAATCTCAGGGTCTCCTTAGGTTAAATATTCCTTAAAGTTCAGTGATAGGTACATTTAAATTATTTATTTAACTTATACCAAGATGTCTAATTAGTTTGAATCTTATGTTATAGGTAGAAACTAGAGTTCAAAAGCACATTGAATTTTTTTTTTTTTTTTTTGAGACAGAGTCTCACTCTGTTGCCCAGGCTAGAGTGAGTGCCGTGGTGTCAGCCCTAGCTCGCAGCAACCTCAAACTCCTGGGCTCAAGCAATCCTTCTGCCTCAGCCTCCCGAGTAGCTGGGACTACAGGCATGCGCCACCATGCCCGGCTAATTTTTTCTATATATTTTTAGTTGGCCAATTAATTCCTTTCTATTTTTAGTAGAGACAGGGTCTCACTCTTGATCAGGCTGGTTTTGAACTCCTGACCTTGAGTGATCCGCCCGCCTCGGCCTCCCAGAGTGCTAGGATTACAGGCGTGAGCCACCGCGCCCGGCCAGCACATTGAATTTTAATTTTGTACATAGTAGCAGTATAGCATAGGAGGCTATAAGGAGGCTACCTATGGATTTCAGCCAGGGTTCCACCACTTGGTGAACCTAGGCAAGTTACTCAATTTCCTCACCTATAAAATCGAGGTAACAGTATTAGTCCATCAGGTTGTTGGGAGGATTATTACAAAATGGCTTGAGAGAATTATCTATGCTTACTGTTTCTACTTCCCCATCTCTAGTTCTCTCTGAAGTCACTCCAATCAGCCTTTAACCTCACTACTCCAATGAAACTGCTTTTGTTGAGGTCACCAACAATCTCCTCTTTGCCAACTCCGGTGGATAATTCTCAGAACTCATCTAACTCAACATCTCACTTGAGTGTAACAGAGCTGATCATGTCCTGTGCCTTAAAACACTTTCTTCACTTGGCTTTCATGACATCACATGGTCCTATTTTACTCCTCCCTCACTGGTCCCTCCCTCTCAGTCTTCTTTGCTGGATTCTTCTGTTCCCAACTTTCAGTGTTGGGGTGTTCAGGGCTTGCTCAGCCCTCCCACCGCCTCTCTACCTATGCATTCTTCCACAAGATACTATCTAGTCACATGGCTTCAAATACCATATCAATTTGGGAGATTCATACACCCAAATGCTCATCTGACATGTCCATGTAGATATCTAACAGATATCTCATATCCAAAACTGAATTTTTGATTTTGCTCCTACAAACTTGCTCCCCCTGCAGTCTTGGCCATCTTAGAAAATGGCAACACAATCCACCCAGGTGCTCAGGACAAAGACTCTAAAGGTATCCTTGATTCTGCTCATGCTCTCACAACCCACATTTAATCCATCAGCAAGTTCTATTAGCAATATGTTTAAAGATACATCTACAGTCTCACCACTTCTCCCTGGTCCACTGCTAACAGCCTGGCCAAGCTACCACCTCCTTCCCTTGGACTACTGTGAGAGTCCCCGGATACTCTCACTACTTCCATGTGTGTCCTTGGCAGGCTACTCTGTGCATATCTATTCTGTCAAAACTGAAGCCAAATCCCATCATTCCCCTGCTCACAACCCTCTCACAGCTCTCCAACACATGAAGAGTAAAAGCCAAGGTCCTAATCGTGACCTAGAAAGGCCCTGAACAGTCTGGCTGCTGACTCCCCTCTGGCCTCACTTCTGATCACTCTTCTCTGTGTTCCCACCACACTGTCCTTCCCTTTTCTTCAATGTGCTGAGCATGCTCCAGCCTGAGGCTCTCCATACTTGCTGCATCTTCATCCTACTCTACCCCAGCTGTCCACGTCATCATGCTCTCACTTCATACGGGTCTCACAGAACCCACCCAAACCACCCTAATCCAAGATAGCACACTCCAATTCCTGCCACTTTCTACTTCCTCTGCTTTAGATTTCTTCACAGCTTTAATTATTACCTAACATATCACATTTATTTGTTAGTATCTATTTCCTTCCTTGAATATAAGCTCTGAGAGCAGGAAATGTATATATTTTGTTCACTGCTATGTTCACTGTATGTATCTAACACAGAGTGGGTACTCAATTAATGTTACCTATTTTAATTTTTATTATTATTGAAAAATGAGCAAGTGGATTGCTTTTTTCAGATGTCCACGTCTGAGTAAAGCCCAAACACTGAGTCAATATACCCCAAAAAAGATAATCGGAATTCGTATGATGACGAAGGCAGAATAGTCCATCAGAGTCAATCAGCCTCTGTAAAAAGAATCATCCCCAAACCTTACAGTCATATCAAATATTGCAAAAAGACAAGAAACTCTGTCTATACTAAGTAGTAAAGGGAATCTATATGTGGCATATTTACAGAAATATCAGACTCCAAAGAGAAGAGGTAAATATCTACCTTATCAGCCATCACAGAGGCAAAAAGGAAACGTCCCCCAAGACCAAATGAGTAGATTTTCACGCCAATGGTTTTGAAGGTTTTTCCCAAGTCTGAGGTTCTCCGTAATTCCAGAGCCCCAAGGTCAGCTTCTTAAACAAGACAAAATATTAATTAAAACTCCACTTACTTGTGAGCCTAGTTCAAAACAACTGTTTAAGAATTGTTTTTAATTTTATAGCTAAAGCATTTTTAATCCTATGCACGTTGATCAAATGACAATATAAGTGTGATACAGCATTACATACAGGGAATTCAAATTTGGTTGTTTTTTTGTTGTTGTTGTTGAGACAGAGTCTCACTCTGTTGCCCAGGCTAGAGTGAGTGCCATGGCGTCAGACTAGCTCACAGCAACCTCAAACTCCTGGGCTCAAGCAATCCTTCTGCCTCAGCCTCCCGAGTAGCTGGGACTACAGGCATGTGCCACCATGCTCGGCTAATTTTTTCTATATATTATTAGTTGTCCAATTAATTTATTTCTATTTTTAGTAGAGACGGGGTCTCACTCTTGATCAGGCTGGTTTTGAACTCCTGACCTTGAGTGATCCGCCCGCCTCGGCCTCGCAGAGTGCTAGGATTATAGGCGTGAGCCATCGCGCCTGGCCTCATATTTGGGTTTTTATACATGTGAAGTTTTATGCTGGAAAGACAGAGTTTATTTAGTTCCAATACAGTTGCATAAAAATATCAGTGATAGCATCCTGCTTTACTTGGCACAATTTAAATTATCTTTTCTTTTTCTTTCTTTTTTTTTTTTTTAGAGACAGGGTCTTGCTCTGTTGCCCAAGCTGGACTTGAACTCCTCAGCTCAACCAATCTTTCTTCCTCAGCCTCCTGAGTAGCTGGGATTATAGGCATGCGCCACTGCACCCAGCTCTCATTCTATTTTAAGTTGTCTTGTTTGAGCTTTGGTTTTCTTGTTTATTATCCAATACCCCTACTTGAATTTACATCCCATGAAAGCAGGATTTGGGTATTTTGTTCTCTCCATCCTTAGAACAGTGTTTAGCATATAGCAGGTGCTCAAATATTTGTTGAATGAATAAATGAAAGATTTTGCCTTTTGCTTTGAAATTATTCCACAGATTGGGAGGCCAATGGCTTCTGTCAATACAAACATAACCCATGCTCTTTTGTAGAAACCACTATGCATTTTAATTTGCTACTGTTTATAGCCTAATATTTGTTTTATATAAATACACTGCTAAAATTAAGAATACTGCCTCTATGTATAGCCTACGTTTTATTTGATCTGGGTACAGTGTAGTAATTTGGTTGTCCTTTCAAGATTTAAAACATTATTATCAACTTTTTAGCTATTAAAATTTCAGGAGAATGAAAGGATCTTTTATATTTCGACTTCACCTCACACAACACAGAACATTCTACCACAAATGGCCACCAGGACACTCTTTTCTGGGACTAAAATATACTTACTGCAGGAGCCATTCACATAGGTGGTAAAAAAGATGGTGTTTTCTGATCCCCTACAATGAGGCAAAAACAGGGAAAAGAAACAGTTTAACACTGCTAATAGACTGTGTCAATCTTTGTCACAAAGTTCCTAGAAAGACTAACAGTTAGCTTCATCTACAGGCAGTGGCCACCACAGCCTTCTCAGGTGCTGTGCCCTGGTCCTTCCACGGCCCGGCCAGTCAAGCTCCCCATAGCTTGGCCTCATGCATTTTCCACAGTCTACTACTTCTTTATGTGAACTCCTCCAGCTGGTCACACTGGACTACTTACACTCTCCTAATTGGCCTCTCATATTTTCTCATACTCTTTCCTTCCTTAAATGCTTTTCTCTCACCTAACCAAATCTTATGCTCATGATCTTCTGGCTCCAGCTTAAAATCTAGCTCTTCCACAAAACTTTCCCTGTCACTCCAGCTGGAACACTTTTTTGCTGCAAAATTCTAGAGCAGTGGTTCTCAACCACAGGCAATTCTGCCTCCCAGGGGACATGTGACAATGTCTGGAGACAATTTTGGTTGTCACAACTGGGGCAGGAGGGGCAAGAGTTGTTACTGGCATCATGTGGGTACAGGCCAGGGATGCTGCCAAACAATGCACAGGACTGCCTCCCACAAAAAAGAATTACCTGGCTCCAAATGTCATTAGAGCTGACATTGAGAAACCCTGTTATAGAGCACTATGCCATTCTACACAGACACTTAGCACTCATTTATCTCCTATTTTAATTTTAATTACATAGTATATGCCTTATCCCCCCTACTATACTAATTGGCTTCTCAGGGCAGGTACTAAGTTTTATGCTATGTTATTTCCCCTCAGAATCTAGTTCAATGCTTTATATGAGCTAAATAATTTAGTTCTTTCATCTCAAATAGACAACTAGGTCAGAGGCTGAATTATTTAAAACGTAACTTGGAAAGGGAGTTTGCAGGGAACTAGATTCAGATTCTGATGGTCATTATAGATTACCACCAGCAAAAGCTGCTGGGTTTGAGCATGTTCTTTCAGGACCTCAAAGTTATAAATTCCCAGAAATTAAAGATCTAAAAGGTGAATAAACAGTTATCAGCAGCCTAGTCATCCTTATTGAGACACCAAGCAAAGAAACATGTTACTAAACTAAAAAACCTTACATAGGATACAAAATAAAATATCATTTTAAAGTAACTTTTTAGTTTTAAAGATACATTTTAATGATCAAAATTACTACAGTCTTTACTTAAACACATCTTACATATTTTAGGTCCACCAGGAGTGAAATAATTCAACTTAGTTACCTTAAAAATTATTTCCTTCCTTATAAGACCATATAAGGTAAAAACACAATTCATTAAAACATATAAAATGAAAGCAAACATGGCATATGTACCATTGGTGCTGTAAAAACCTCATTACATGAGCATTTCTGGAAAAGGCTCATTTTATTTAAGCAACATACTTAAAATTTTAATTAATTTTGGTAGACACATTTCTAATCTATATTATACACTTTCCTGATTTCCTAAGTAGAGTACATTAAACTCTTTCTCGGGATATGGGTCCTCCTCATGACCATCAATCATATCAAACTATAATACAGTGTTCCCATTAGAAGTTACTGAAGTATGTGTACTTTCTTGATCTAGCACTAAATGATTTCATACTGTTATACAGTCTCTAAGTTTTTGTCTATTGTTCTGCCTCCTTCTAGCTCTCAGGCTATAATTCTAATACTGTCATGTGCTTATTGCTAGCAGCTACATATCCCAACTCTGGAAACAATCATCTATAAACTGGGAAACCAGATTAACAAATTTGTTGAAATTAGTCAAATGGAAAGAAGAAAGAAGCTCTAAACAAGGGTCTGAGCCTAACCAAATTTTGGAAGCATCAGCTCAGCCATCCCCCACATTTCCCAAATACATCTCCTTTCACAGAAGGAAAAAACTAAAGCCCAGAGAGGTTAAGCCATTGACTAGCAACAGAATGAGGTTTGAACAAAGGTGACATGACTCCCAAGGAAGAGCTCCCTCCACTGCATCATCTTTAAGCAGGCACCTGGTGGGGGTAGGATGTCCCACTGAGAGAAGTGTATGAGTTTTGGTGCACAGACAGTGTGACTTTGGGAGTCTGGAAGCTCTTTAAGCTTTCTTCCTGATTCCTTGCTATGTTCTACCTAACTGACATGAATCTCTAGACAAGGGAGTGTAAATCTGGGCACAGAGAAGTATTTAAATTCCCAAATTAAAGCTGTATTTTATTATATTCCAACTGATGTCACCATTCATGGAAAATAAACCTTTTGCAGGCAGCAGCTACTCAGTCACATGCCTTATTTTATACTTTATATTCTAAAATTTAGTGAGACTAAGTCTTCTTTTCCAGCAGAATTAGAAGATCCTCCAGGTCAAGGTCTGTGTCATACCCCTCTCTGGTATCCCTTATGGCACCCTGAAGAGTACTTGGCACATAGTAAGTGCTCAATATTTCTTCATGTGATTTTTGGCAGCACTACCAGGAAAGGTTTAGGGCTCTGCACAGATGGAGTCTTCTGTTACTCACCATTTGGCCAAACATACTGCTTTGTGGATTTCTTCCCATTTTCCCCCAAAATTCTTGGACACCCACAGGCCATTCTGAAAGATTATAAATGACTTATCAAAATTCCAGCTTTATCCTGTGCAGCTGCTTGTATGACCTTTAATAATTCATATCCAATCATTCAGGACAGTAAAAACACATACTGAAGTTCCATCAGAACTGCCTGAGCTTTATAGACACACACACGGTTTATCTGGGGCCCTTCAGGGTCTTAAAAGTTCAGAGTAACAAATGCGTATGAAGTGCCTACTATGTGCCAGGCACTGTACCAGACTTTGCACTGGGGATACAAAGATGAATAAGACACACTCCCTGCTCTCAAGGAGCTCACAGTTTAACAAGGGACACAGATAAGAAGAAAGTTCAACACAATGCAGTGTTATGGAAACACGATCTAGTGTAAAAATGGGGAGAGGAGGGCCAGTGCATTAGAGATAGTTTCCTGAAGAAAATGGCTGTGCTGAGTCTTAAACAGTGTGACCAAAATAAGGCAAGCAGGGAGACGAGGTGTTACTGCACAAAGATAAACTAGTACTAGCAAAGGCAAGGAGGTGGTAAAACACTGCAGAGTGTACAGGGAGCTAAAAGCCATTGGACATTAATGGGGTGCAAATTCCAAGGTGAGCAAATGAGAAATGAATGCTAGGGAGAAAGGCAAGGGCCAGCTCATGGAGAGCTTTCCTTCTATGCCATGCTGAGGAGTCTGGGTTTTATTATTTATTATATATGAAAGACTCTCAGGAGGAAGGTGCTCTAAGCAGGAGAATGACACAGTCAGTTTCACTTTTTTAGGTGGAATACTTGGATGAAATAGGAAAGATGGATTACAGAGGGCCCTGAGGTTCTGAACCTTGTCCATGAGGAATAGGCTCTCCAAGAACTTAGAAGCCAGAATAGTAGAACTGGATGACTTTTCCTGTAGGGCAGGATGGGAGGAGGGGTTGTATGCATATATAAGTCAGTCACTCTGGGTTTCTGGCTGGGTATAGGATGCATTGTGGTATCAATCTTTATACTAGTTAGTATAAAGATTAAGGGAAGAAGAGCATGCCTGAGAGAAGAGCAGGGAAATAGTTCAGTTTTAGACTGATTTGTGGTGCCTGTAGGACATTCAGATAGAGATATCCAGGGCATAGCAGGACAGGAATCTGACACCCTAGGGGAAAGCCAGGGCTAGAGATAAGGATTGGAGAATCTTACACGTTGTAAGTGGTAGTTAGATGGTAAGAGTGGAAGAGATTGCTCAGAATCAAATGAACAGTAGGCATTTAAGGGTAGGTTGAAAGGAGTTTAACAAAGAGACCAAGAAGGAATGGCCCGAAAAATAGAAAAACCAAAGGGAATGATGTCACAGAAGCAAAGCAAGTGGAGTTCCCCAAAGGAAGAATTGGCCAATACTTTGAAATGTAGCGGAGACTTAAAAAGGTAAAGATTGACAATGTCAACTATAGTGGCAACACATGCTTACTGAGCTCAGCTTCAGTGGAAATGGGACAGAGATGTCCTGGTACAGCTGAAATTAAATGCAGATGATCTAGGCAGAGTTTATCTTCAGTGCTCCCCTACCCTTACCCACCATTCTCCTTTAACTCTTCCTCTTCTGGTAGTATTCACCTCCCAGCATTTCTAATTTTCCTAATTCTACTTATAAAGTCAAGAAAAGGTCTGATATCACTTATTTGCACTTTAGTACAAATTGGTCCATCTTCTCCATCTCAATTATTTGTACTTCAAAGTTACCCTTAATTGGAAGAAATTTTAGGTATCAAAGCAGATTGTACCTGTCTCTTCCTGAGAATAGCCCTGTTTTTTTAATAACCTTGAGATACTTGGTAATGGAGATGAGGTGGTCAAAGAGAACATCTGTGGTTCTGTCCTTTCCTACGGAGGCTCTTTGCTCCCTTATAGGGCCTTCAGCTTAAGCTGCTCGTGGCCAATTTCCAGGAATTGTTCTGAGATCTGAAGCCTACCCCCTACCAACCTAGTTTCTGTCTTCTGGCCCCCATTGGCTAAGCATAAATCTGACCCTCCTGGAGTCCCCCAGACTCATCTCTGCTCAGAGACCTCCTCACAGAAGGCCCAGACTCGACTCCTCTTCCAGGGCCCTTCACCCTCCCTATGCCACCCCTTTGCTCAGCCTGACTGGTCCACAGCTGATGATCTTGTTTCTGTCCCCAGTCAGTCAGCACAACAATGGCTCTGAAACTTCAGCGTACTTGCTTAGCTGGGAAGCTTGTTAAAAATATTAGCCATTCTGCAACCAAAAGTCATCGATTTATTCTATCTGGATTGGGGCCTAGGGATGAGATGTGCATCTTAAACCAGTTCCTCAGGTGTTTCTGTCTGATCCTGCTGCTCAGAAGCCCACACTCTTAAGAAATAAGATGAGAGAGAGCCATATAAACATAAAGTATAATTATGACTAGGATAGTCTAGCAACTCAGCCATTTTGGGCCCTTAACATCCACAATAAAGGAGACTCGTCCTCCAGGAAAGGAAAAGCTGAATGTGCTCTTCAGGGAACTCTCAGCAGAGAGGTGGGAGGGTTAGGGAGAGACACTGATTGCTGAGGAAAGTACAGGAATGTGGTGGTGGGGGGTGCAGGGATTTGAAACTTTGGATATTTAATACATGAGTGTCAAAGACAGAAATCAATATGCTTTATAAACTGAAAAACTAACAAAAAAGAAAAAAATTATAAAGATGTGGTTTGGTCATAGGGAAGGAACAATAATAATATTAGGAGTTTGACAATTTATGCTGGTCCCTTGCAGCACCAGAATTAATATATTAAACTGTTTTCTAGTTCATTACTCCAAAAGCACACATTATTCACTTAAATTATGACAACTAGACATCACACTTACCTGGAATAGATAACACATGGAAATCATGCCCTTTACTAAATAGGAAAAAAAAAAAGCAAAAATACATATTCCATGGTAAAAGAAGACACTAGAAGGAAGTCCAATATACAAGAATTACCTGCAGGGTCCTTCTAAGACAGTATATTTCTGAGACTATAAAATACAAACGTAAGCCAAGTTCCTCAACTAGACTTACTTCAGTGCTGAGGGCTAAAAGATAATCAGAATTCTGAGGGCTATACATCATCTGCGTGAGAAGATGAAAAGGGAGATCTGTCTGAACAAAGTTCTTTGCAAAATCTGATGATCTGAAGATTCTTCCTCCACTGCTTCCTCCAGACACCTCTGCTGTTAATATCACCTGATCAGGAAGAGGAAATATCAGATTCAGGATATGATATTATAAACACACAGGAAGGTCTTGCACCATTTTCACCAGACATTGGCTAAGAAAATTTTAGTTCCAAAAGTAAGAAGAGTTATAAAAAACAGATTAATTGTTCCACTGCACAAGTCTTATTCTATCAAAAAATAACATCCTGAATTGAGATAGTGCATCATACCTGTGTGCCTGAGCCTGGTCAGTTTTGAGATTAGTCAGTTTCCCAAAAGACTAAAATGCTGTTTTAGGGACACTGTTAATACTAAACAATTGTCACATAATTATGAAGTGTTTTGGTGCATCTTGGACAGGGACCAAAAAAAAAAAGAAATCTGTGTGCTGAATTCCATTCTGATATGATCAGCATTAAATTATGTTTGCTTTTTAAATATAACAATACTAAACTAAAATACATTATTGTATACCACTGGATCATTCTGATACTAACATCTGACAGCCTTGCGTGTGGTTATCAACCACAAGCTTTATATATGCAAGAATGAGTCTCACCTTTCCTGAGTTCTCAGGACCAATAGCCATGCCAAATTCAGTTCGAATGAAGGTATTATTGATGAGATTTGTAATATCCTTAAAGCTCTTTCCATAATCCTCACTAAGATGAAGAAAAAAGAGAGAAAATTTAGAGTACAGGGGTCATAGATATTGTTGGGTTCTTACTCAGCTTTCCTTCCCTCCTTTCCACCAACCTTACCAAGATACTCACCCCTCCACTGGATAGTCACATTCCTAGCTACAGAGGGGGCCTGATTAGTCTGAGGGAAATTCCACTTCCCACCCCTACCACCACCAGTGATGGGTTCAGGAATGGGTAAGTGACCCACATGGAGCCAGTGAGACAAAAGGAAGAAATTTGGGGTCTTCTTGGAAACATATCTCCTCACACTTAAGAGAGCCACTTGATGAAATGGTCTATCTTCCTTTAGGCCAGTGGTTCAAACCAGAGTATTTTTGTCCTGCAGGGAACATTTGGTAATGTCTGGAAACATTTTGTTTTAAGAGATGGGGTCTTGCCCAGGCTAGAGTGCAGTGGCATGACCATAGCTCACTGATGCCTCAAACTCCTGGGCTTAAGCAATCTTCCTGCCTTAGCCTTCTGAGTCTGAGTAGCTGGGACCACAGGTGTGAGCCACTATGCCTGACGTGGAGACATTTTTAATTATCACAAGTCAGGGTTGAGACGCTACTGGCATCAAGTGAGTAGTGCCCAGTGATGTTGCCAAACATCCTACAATGAACATGACTGTCCCACAACAACAAATAATTATCTGGCCCCCCAAAATGTCAATTGTACCAAGGTTGAGAAACCCTGATGATGTAGAACGTGAATGCAAAGCAAAAAATTGTTATCATCATTTTGTACAATGAGAGCACAGCTAAAGTAATTCAAGAATTCCTGAGAAGCAGAGCCTATGACATTGAACTAAACTGACCCTGAATTCTGTCCTTCATCTGTATTTAGTTATATGAAATCAATAATTCCCTTATTACTCAAGCAAGTTTAAGTTGGGATCTCTGCAAAATGCAGCCAAAAGCCTCCTAACTAATCTTTTAATCCATAGTACTTATGATAAAGCTGTAAATTACTTAGTAGGAGTCTTATAGTACTTCAGCCTAGAGGTTGCCATCCGTAGGCACAAATCTCTAATGCATGCAATACACATAATACTGCTAGGAAAAACAAACTTAATCTTAACTATCGGGTTCTCAAACCTTTCCCCAAAAGTTCATTCCAACAATATCTTTTAGAGGTATTTGAATCCATGTATAGATTTTGGAAAATAAGAGCAAAGAAACAGTAGCTAACTCCAACAGGTTTAATACTATGTATAGTTCTCTTAAAACACAATACAGAATACTAAATCTTAATATTCATTAAATTTAAGTAACCATTACTGAAAACCACCGTGCACTGCAAGTTATTGCTCATAGATAAATGTAATCTGCAATTGTAGATGCATGCAATCATGCATACATCTGCAATGCATGTAGAATACAATCATGTGCCTCACAATGATGTTTCCATCCCCAACAGATGGTATATACAACGGTGGTCCCATAAGATTATGATACCATATTTTTACTATGCTTTTTATTTGTTTAGAAACACAAATACTTACCATTGTGTTACAATTGCCTATAGTATTCAGTACAGTAACATGCTGTATAGGTTTGTAGCCTAGGAGCAATAGGCTATACCAGGTAGCCTAGGTATATAGTAGGCTATACCATTTAGGTTTGTGTAAGTGCACTCTGTGATGTTCACACAATGACAAAATTGCCAAACAATGCATTTCTCAGAACATAACCCTGTTGTTAAGTGATACATGACCGTACATGACTTAAAAGGATGGTACAAGTTTTGATAGCAGCCTGAACAAATAAAGAATCACAGAAGCACAGAACATGAGAGATATAAGGGACTAAGGAGAACAACTTGGCCAACTCCCTTATTTCACAGATGAGCAGCTGCAAGGGGGAGGAATTCATTAAAAGTCAACTAGTTAATTAAGGGCAAAATTGAAACTACAGTGCAACTCTCTTAACTCTCAGCCCCAGACTAGAGACAACTTTTAATTATTTGTGAAGAGTTTTTCCCTTATAGAAAAACTTATTCTATCTTGCTGGGGCTTGTGACCTGGCAGTAGAGATCACCTAAGAGGAAGCTGGAGACAGGAGGGAAGTATTCATTAATGTACATGTCTCTGATAATACGCTAAAGCAAACTACATATGTCTTTAAGTTGTTCAAATGACTCTTCCCCTCCCTTAGCACACACATAGAAAACTCCCAGATAAATAAAACAGAGATTAGGCACCATGCAGCAGACTTCTATATTATCCTTTCTTTGGCTTTGAAGTAGAAGGTCAGTGCTTATCTTCCTGACAGCTGGCCAAGAGATGTGCATAAACAATTCCTAACTCTACAGTGTGCTTATCAACAACAGCCCAGAAAACCTTCCAAAGGGGTTGCAGCAGCTTGATTATCACTAGTGTACAAATCTCTCCTCCTTCGTGACATCCCCAGGGAACCTCTACAAACCTGTTGGCAAGCCTGCTTGCTTTTTAAGAACTTGGCACAACAAACACATCCCTGAGCTTCAGAAAAAGAAACCAGCATGAACAAAACAAAAAATCACCTGCTACAACACTCTGGTACTTGATCCAGTTAAACAAATGTAGAAAATAAAATGGACTAGTATCAACTTGCTGATATTTAAGTAGGGATCTGTCAAGGGCCTAGGGATATATTTATACTTTGGGCCTAGGGATATATTTTAAAATAATGCTTTATTTAAACACATCTTTATTTTCTATCAGCATATTACATCATAAATAGGAAATCAATGAAACATCTTGAAAAATAAATCTACTTTTCAAATTCCATATTACAATTAATAGAGTTATGAACAAGAGTCAGAGGATATAAGTAAACAAAACCATCTACTTTAGAAATAAGTCTTCTTAATAACAATTCTACACATAAACCCTAATATCCACTCTTTCTAGTTATCAAAAATAAATGACCACTTTGGCATGTATTCATGGTATAAACATGCACAAGAATATGCACGTTTATAACTCAGGAAAATAATGCTAAAATACAAATGTATTTGGAATAGAGCTTGTCTTAGTCCATTTGGGCTTCTATGACAGAATATCATAAACTGGGTAGCTTATAAACAACTGTAATTTATTTCTTATAGTTCTGGAGGCTAAGAAGTCCAAAGTCAAGGTACCAGCAGATCTGATGTCTGATGAGGGTCTGCTTTCTGGTTCACAGATTGCCATTTTGTCATTGTAACCTCACATGGCAGAAAGGACAAGGTGTCTCTTTTATAACAGCACTAATCCCATTTATTGGGGTTCTGCCCTCATGACCTGATCACCTACCAATGGCCCTACAATCTAATGCCATTGCACTGGGGTTTAGGATTTCAACTTATGAATTTGGGAGAACATTCAGTCTATAATAGTCTTCTCCTGGTTACCCCCCACCCCAACTTCCTGTCCTTCTCACATACAAAATACATTAGTTACATCCCAACAGCCTCAAAAGTCTTAACTTGTTCCAGCATCAACTCTAAAGTCTAAAATCAAAAGTGTCATCTAAGTATCATCTAAATCAGATACAGGTGAGACTCGAGGTATGATTCATCCTGAAGCAAATTGTTTTCTAGCTGTGAACTTGTGAAAGCAAACAAGTTATGTGCTTCCATAATAAAATACAATGGTGGGACAGGCACAGTATAGACATTTCCATTCCAAAAAGAGAAATGAGAAAGAAGAAAGGGGATCCCAAGTAAGTGCAAACTACAAGGCAAACTCCATGAGATATTAAGGCTTCAGGATAATCCTCTTTGGATCCATTCTCTGTCCTCCAGGCCCACTGGGTGGGGGTCCCTCCTTCCAGACCCACTGAGGTGGGGGTCTTGCCCTGCAGCTTTGCCAGGTAGAAGTTGGGCCTCCAATGTTATGGGTGACCCTGTACCTACTATGTTACGTGGAGGCTATCTGGCCCATTGAAAGCAAGGTGTCCCCTTGCTTTGCAAAAGGGGTGATAGTCCCCCCTTTTGAAACTGAGGAGGCAGCCTTGCTGATCCTTGAATTGCCTTCAGGACCATTCTTCCCATGTCTTGAAAGATAACACATGTTTGCAGTTGAACAGCTCTATGGTGCTACCTTGTCCAATCCAAGAAGTCTAACACCCTTCCCTCATTCCTTCCCTTCAGTTCAAACTGGCAGTTTTCTTGCTAGGGTGGCTGATTAAGTCCACAGTTTATACCCATACTAATCTCTTTACCAGATTGGTCACTTGGCCACATCCTTAGAATTTAAATTTTTCCAATATGGATAGATTGAGAATTTTAAGAATCTTTAAGTTCTGTTTCCATTTTGCTTAACAATTCTGTAATGAAGTCATTTCTCTCTTCTCACATTTTACTATCAGCAGCCAAAAGAAGCCAAGCTACATGTTCAACACTTTGCTTAGAAATTACATCAGCCAAATATCTAATTTCATTGCTTACAAGTTCTATCTTCCACAAAACCCTATAACATGAACACAATTCAGCCAAGTTCTCTGCCACTTTATAACAAGAATTGCCTTTTCTCCATTGTCCAATAACACATTTCTCATTTCTGTCTAAAACCTCATCATAACGGCCTTTGTAGTCCATATTTTTACCAACATTCTGCCATGGATTACATGGCGTTCTCTAAGTTTTCTCTACAGCTCTCCTCTTTTCTAAGCCCTCACCTGAATCACCTTTAAAATTGCCTTAACAGCAACCTAGGCTTTTTCTAGCACATACCTCAAAACTCTTTCTGCCCCTCCCCATTCTCTATTTCTTTTGTTCATTTTGCCATGATTAAGTCACTATAAATTGTAACATAAAAGCAACAAGGATAATGGCAAACTCTTAAAAATAGATATTGTTTTATAGTTTTCCCTAATTGGGAAAGCTTCTACAGTTGATCTTCATTATTCATGAATTCTGTATTTGCAAATTTGCTTACTTGCTTAAATTCATTTGTAACCCCCAAATCAATACTCATGGCCCTTTCACATTCATTTGCAGACATTTGCAGAGCAAGAAAACATTTGAGTCACCCAGTGCACACATTTCCAGCTGAGGTCAAACGAGTGATACTGTGCCTTCTTGTTTCAACTCTTATACTGTAAACACGTATCCTTTTTGAGGTCTATTTAGTGCCATGTTTTTACATTTTTGTGCTTTTTTTGATGATTTTTCTGTTTAAAATTGCCTCCAAGTGTAGTGTTGACTTGTTGTTTGGTGTCCCTAAGCACAAGAAGACTCTGATGTGCCACATGGAGGAATAACATAGGTGTTAGACAAGCTTCTTTTGGGCAAGAACTGTAATGCTGTTGGCCATGAGTTCAATGTTAATAAATGAACAATATTAAATAAGGGGTCCTTAAATAGAAACACACATAAAATATAGTTATATGCTGATCATTTGATGAAAATGAATGCTGTGACCAAAGGTTTTCAGAAGTCTAACCTATATTTCCCCTAGGAGCAAGGGTTCAGTATTCACTAATTTAGTGTTCATGGCAATTTTGTAGAACATAACTATTGTGAATAATGAGAACTGTATTGAGATTTCCAGTTAAAAGATCAGTAGGGAGAATGTGGCTTATTAAAATGTGCCAAAATAATCATATACCAGAAACAACTCTCAGGTAAAATTGGCAGAATTTGAATTCATAATAAACTTAATTCCTATACTTCAGTCTTTTTCCCCCACTGTCTGATACTTTGTGTATTTTTATTTTAATATTTTACTGTGCTTTATCATTATTGGGAAAGGACGTATGTTTTCTGTAGCAATTTTGAAAACACAAGTGGGAAAATAAAGAGAGTAAGATATTGTAAACAAAATCACAGAACTTCTAATTTGAAGGAACATGAGTATGTATCTGGGGTCCTTATTTGCTTTGATTGATGAGCTAACTCTAAGTGTGTAAAAGTGTAGTAGTATTAAAGGTAAAATTTCTGCTGGGTGCAATGGCTCATGCCTGTAACCCCAGCACTTTGGGAGGCTGAGGCGGTAGGATCTCTTAAAGCCAAGAGTTCAAGACCAGCCTGGGCAACATAGTGAGAACCTGTATCTATAAAAAAATTTTTTAAAAAAATCAGTTGAGCATGGTTGTGTGTACCTGTAGTCCCAGCTACTCAGGATGCTGAGGCAGGAGGAGCATTTGAGCCTAGGAGTTTGAGGTTGCTGGGAGCTATGATTATGCCTCTGCACTCTAGCCTGGGCAACAGAGTGAAAGCCTGTCTCTAAATAAATAAACAAACAAACAGTAAAATGCCATCATCATACATTTTAATAAATTTTTTCTTTTAAAAAAGGTGAGAATTTATCTATTTGACAGAACTGGAGTAGTTATTGTCTACTCTAAGTATTCACTACAGATACAAGAAAAAAGTGTCCTTGCACTTTCTGTCTGATTATGGCAGCCAAGATTGAATAGAGGAAAACAGGGGAAAACATGGAGAATTTTGGCAACTTAGGAATAACCTTGTACGTATTGAAGAACCTGTTTTACTCCAAAGAAGAACCTAAAATGTGAGTTTACATGAGAAGTGTTGGGAAATATCCCTGACCACCCTCACCTATTTTATTATACTTGTAAAAGCTTAAAAGTTAAAAAAGAAAAAGCAGGAAAATATATTTTGTAAATGGAATTTATGCTAACCTTGTAACTGAAATATATAGTCATTGTTAATAATCTCCTGCAGCGAAAACTGAATTGAGATATCATTTAAAAAGTTGTCACATAAGACGTCTTGAAGAAGCTGGTTTACTACACTTAGTAGCACTTTGCCTATTGTGTACCTATAAGTTATCCTTTTTTTAAAAAGGGATGAATCCTGAAAAGTAACATCCTGAAAAACTTACATTGACTATGGAATAAATTGTAATGTAAAATCTCTTAGAGATTTCCCTATTAATTTTCTAAATTTGAGCAACTCTCAATAGGAAGGAAAATCAGAAATAAAATAGCCCAGTAGTTTTATGGTAACGAGGTACAAAATTTTGGTGTAAAACAATGCTTATATTTG
This sequence comes from Cheirogaleus medius, assembly GCA_008086735.1. Taxonomy (NCBI): domain Eukaryota; kingdom Metazoa; phylum Chordata; class Mammalia; order Primates; family Cheirogaleidae; genus Cheirogaleus; species Cheirogaleus medius. Next base: position 19,090,040 of record VBSM01000729.1, on the reverse strand, counting down.
CTTCACAAAGTAGATCTTACCATGAAAAGTTAGACTGAAGAGGTCATAAAACAAAATGATGCAAAATATCTTTTAGTTGCCAAAAGTCAAATTACCATCATAATTACAGCTAGTTTCTTTAACTCAATATTTTTAAGTGAGAGAAAAATGTACGTTCCAATCTATTACAAATATTCCTTAATAGAGAATCAAAACTTATACTATTCAAACATAGTTCCCTTAAATTGAAGAAAGATACATATTTTTATTATCTCCCAAATCCTTCAACAAGTCTTTTTCACATCCTAGAGACAGAAGTATATTCCCTCTAACTCTCTATAGGCAATGGAGACAACTTCTTTCTATTCTTGGGTGCCTTCATGCCATGCTACACAGAGCAGGTGGCATGTGATTAGCTGTTTTTTATTTGAATCCCAAATGAACCTGTAACCATATAAAATTTAGTGCACAAAGATAATCCAATAAATACTTAATAATGCTATGAAAAACAGAAGAGTCTTCAGAGTGGATTCAGTGGGTTTTTATCTTATTTGTAATTGGGCAACCACAGCATATTCAGGACTCATTTTGATCAAACTGCTCCCTCCCTTTTCCATTTCTGAGGCAACAGGTGCCTCTTGGCTGGCATGTTCAACAACATGAGTCACTTCAGGCCAGCCCAGCCCAGCTGGAGAGGCAACAAGGCATATTTACAGTTTCCACCTAGACTTTGGAAGAGGGCATAGAGTCGGTTTCCACTTCACAGCAGGAAAGAGATAATGTTCAAAGTGAGTGTGGTTAAAAAAAAAAAAACCCAAACTGCTGTGCAACATGAAGAAAAAGTACCTTGGTAACATTATACTATACCAGAAACAAATAGGATTTCTCTCTAGTAAAATATATCTCAGGAAAGAGGGGTTTCTCACATGACTAGACAGATATAGCCTGAAAAAGGGCTGAGTCAGATGGTGGTGGTATTTAAATAGTGACATAGCAGTACTGGTTCTTGTTTCAGTTTTGGTCATCTTAAAGCACACACAATATTGAAAAGCAAAAGGATTGGGGGAAAAAGTCATGAAAAGATTTTCATTCTCTATGGGCCTGACTCAGAAACCTGTTAGGTTCAATTCTAGTGCCATGATTAAAGAACAATGTAGAGAATACAAAGTAAATTCAGAAGGCAAGCAAAAAAGTGATTGAAGCATTAGGTATAGAAGATAATTTAACCTGGAGAAGGAAGAGTTTATTCTTTTTTTTTTTTTTTTT
>VBSM01000729.1:19076930-19088695 GCA_008086735.1 Cheirogaleus medius | reverse complement strand
CAATAATTATGTCAATCTAAAAAAAAAAAAAATCAAGGGGTGGGCCAGGTATGGTGGCTCATGCCTGTAATCCCAGTGCTTTGGGAGGCTGAGGAGGGAGGATGGCTTGAGGCGAGGAATTAGAGACCAGTCTGGGCAACAAAGGGAGACCCCATCTATACAAAGAACAAAAAAATTAGCCAAGTGTGGTGGCATGTGCCTGTATTCCTAGCTACTTGGGAGGCTGAGGTGGGAGGATTGCTTAAGGCCAGGAGTTTGAGCTGACAGTGAGCTATGATCTCGCCACTGCACTCCAGCCTGGGTGACAGAGTGAGACCCTGTCTCTTAAAAAAATAAAATAAATAAAATAAGTGAGGGGTTACTAGCAGAGGGGATGGTATGAGCACTGACCAATCAGCATGGACGTAGGTCATAATGCCAGGTGTTAGAACACTTGCATGTTGGCAGGGGCTGAGGGGGTGTGCATTTGTAGAAGCTGTGGAAGCATTTGGGGGCAGGCAGTCACTTTTTATTAACTAGCAAGGAAGGCTTTCAATTCTTTTTTTTTTTTTTTTTTTTTGATACAGGGTCTCACTCTGTTGCCTGGGCTAGGGTGCAGTGGCATTGTCACAGCTCACTGCAACCTCAAACTCCTGGGCTTAAGCGACCCTCCCTGCCTCAGCCTCCTGAATAGCAGGGATTACAGGTACACGCCATGATGCCTGGCTAATTTTTTTAATTTTTTTTGTAGAGACAGTGAGGTCTTGCTATTGCCCAAGCTTCAATTCATTTTAACAACTGGTACAGCAGCACCAGTACATGCTGGCTACATGCCATCCCTGGCCGTTGGCATGGTGGCAGCTAACAGCACCAGGCTCTTATTCCATGCCAGGCACTGCAGAGCAAACCTCATAACAGCTCTGAGGTGGGCATTGTTATCATCTTTCTTTTACAGTTGGTAAAAAAGACTTAAGAGTTTCAATGACTTTCCAAAGTTCATTCTGCTTGTAATGAGCGTGCTGAGATTCAACCCCTGGTCTACTTGCCAACAAAACTTTGCAGCTTTTTGCTGTTCCACATTGCTTCCCAAGACTACGCAGCTATATAACATTAAAGGGGAAGATCAAGACAATAAACTGTAAACATTAAGATTACACTTGGCTACACAGTGAATGTTTTCTTTCCTTTAAAACTTTCAAATGTTTTATATTATTATGCTGCTTGAAAGTTAAATTGGTAAGGAAAACTGTATCATGAGGAGAGATTTCATAACAGCAAGGATTCTTAAACAATGGAAACAGTTACTGAAATAAAGTTTTAAGTTTTTTAATGCATTTTCCCCTCCCCCAACAGGATACTTTTCATCTGTCTGAAATGGTTCAACTACTGTTCTAATTGAATAAACAAAGTCACCTATTACAGTTCTTTCTAGCACCAAGACTCTATAATACATTGTCAATCTTATATGAGACAAATAAAAAAATTATCACTCAAAAAATTATAGGAAAGCCAATGCATTCATTCATTCATTCCATTCATTCAGTTACTATCTATTGCCTGCCTACTAATGTGTCGGTCATTTGGCTAGATGCTCGAGAACCCTAAGTTACTCAAGAACTTTGCTTTCATGGAGCTCATACAGCAATTTCAAGATGGCAATTCCTTCTTGGCCTAAAGGTATATGCTGCCTATTTTAAAGCCAACATCACTGTGTTGAAGAGCAGAAAGCTCTGGCTCCAGGCCCAGGCAGAAGCAGTCAAGTATCATACCTACTGGGGAAGAAGAGAGATTGGGCTAGTCAACTTCAGAGCTTCAACACAGGTTTACTCCCACCTGAGCCAAGATCAATAGTCATATAAAGAACCCTGAGAAAGTACCATGACTCCTGGGAAATACCCTGACCCTCAGGCCATTTCTAGATCATCTGCTGGGATGTCATTATATCTTTAGGTCCGTTGGGTAAAATGAAATAGACACAAACAATTGAGAAGACAATCAGCAATTCCTGGGAGTTAGCTGGTCTTGACTTTCACTGTTAAGGAAAGGAACCTACTATTTAACCAAGCTGTACCTTGAGAAGACAACTCTATAACTTTATGAAATGTCACAGTATGGATTATGGTTCCAGAACATGTGCTACCACCATCATTACCAGTGTGAACACTAGAAGGCATTTTAAAAGGTATGACCTGAGAATCTCCTTCTTATCTAGAAACAATCTGTTTAGTCCTCAAAATGTTATGTGAATGATATTTGCTGGGAAGGTATAATGAGGATTTTCATTTCAGGGACACAAAAAACCAGTTTGTGCTCATAATAAATATAAAGATATTTTAAACTCCATACTACCTTGCCACAAATAAATATTCATTTAAAGTAACAAAAACACATACCCCTATATACTCTTCCTTCATATTCCTTTATTATTCTGCCCCTTAGGCAGGTCAAACTAACCTCCTTGGATGCAGGTCCCTTGTCATATTTCTTCAGGTTGCTAGGTAGATATTAAAAGTGTGCTGAGTGTGGCAGTCTGGTGAAACTTTTAAATGGCTAGAAGATCAACTTAGACACCATCAAGTCTAGAAAGAGGGGTCCCTACCTCCTCAATGTGTGGCTTAGTCAAATAACCCTCACATATGTTATTGCTCTCACCTTCGATATAGCTTGGACTGTCCAAAAGTCATAATTACCAATGGTACATGGAAGGTAGTCAACACTAGAATGACCTGGAGAGAGACAAAAGCATTCCATAAATGAGAAAGATATTCCAATTACATGCTGATATGTGATGGGATTATGTCAACACCTGAAATATTTTTGATAGTCCTACTTTGTAGTAGCCCTTATTATAATATATCCCAAAACCAAGAAGGATCAAGTTACTGGGACTTACTTACAATGATTCAAGAAGTCCTCAGCTCATTTTGTTGCAATGATCCCCATCACCTACACTTGTAGCATGGAGGCAGAGCTACTCAAATACACATTATAATAAAGGAAGGATTTAACTATTTGATATCCATATTATCTAAGATATTCTCAGGCATGAACCATCTCTTTTTTCTGCTTACAGAGGCTAGACTAGTATAGGTGTTCTTATAGAGGTCACTATGTTACATTTATTTATCTGTCCTTTTCTTTTCCCTGCTGTTAGTTTTCTATAAAATTCATTTTTAAATAATTATTTTTCTACAGAAAAATATGTATGAGAAAATAATTCTGGATAGATGAGTACAATAGTCTAGGGAGTCTAAAAAAGCCATATAATAAATCTTGGAGATACCAACTATCTCAGATAAAAGGGTAAATCATAGAAATTAGGATATAACTCAAACCTTAGAAGACTCTAAGACATGCATAAAGAAATTCTACTGGAAGTTTAAAAATTAATTAAAATAAGAAATTTATGATTTACTTTTAGCACCAAATTTTATTTCTTTAGGTTTCTGATATAGCTATCATGTGCCTCAATGTTATGACACATCCATTACTGGAATACCAGGAGGCATGAAACATTGCCCTGCTCTTGTTCAGGCAGGAAAACAACAAGCCCTGATTTAAGACCTGGGGCCAATGCACCCTCAGCTTACTCTCCTAGTGGGAGACCATCTACATACTAGGAAGGATAAGGAGCTGACTGACTCTCCTTCTGCTCCCCCAATCCTGGCAGTACTTCCTTTGTGGTAGGGGCAAGGACAACAGATGGAGCTGAACAACCATGAGCCCATGGGCACCACAGTCCTTCAGCACAACTGTGGAAAAGGACATAGGAACAATACAGTTTGAAGGAAAAAATGACAAGATGTTTAAGACACATTTTCTGCTTCTACACAGGGCTTTTCCCAAGTATTTGATATTATGGGGTTCCCTTCTCAGCACATAGCACTCTCTTTCCTATTTCTTCTTCTTGATCACCTTGATGCTAAGCTGCCACCAGGGACTAAAAAGGTATCAATCTTTCCTACTAGGAAAGAAGTGGTCTCAACACGTTCCCAGTTCTAAAGCAAAACCAAACCAACTACAACTTGCTGAAAGTCTGTCCTACAAATGTGCTTCTGCAATTGAGGTTGAAGATGGTTTCAGAAAGTAATGATACTAGGTGCTTAAACTCCCAAAATCTACATCATCTTCTTGCTAGGCTGAAATAACAGACTCAAAATATGACTTACCCCAGTGCTATCTCCAACCCAGGATAAGGATACTGAGCCTCTGAGATCATCAAACACATGCTATAAGGAAAAATAAAATAAAATTGATTTAGAAATGATATCTACTCTCCTTCAATCTTTCACTTTTTTAAGTAATTCAGAACTTCATTACTGTTCAGAGTAATTAAGTTCATAATTATAAGGGGATATGGATTCCCAGAACAAAATTTGGGAGAGGAGGGATTTAACTACTTAACCTGAATCACAAATAACTTAGAAATATATTCTCTATCACACAAAGTAAGCCAAGCAGATGAGTTTTCTTCATTGCACCAGATGGGGAGATGGAATAATCTAATTGCTTTCTCCAAAAGAACTAAATATAAAGACATAGCAATGTATTTTTAGAATGCTTTAAAACAAGAGATCATAGCCCACATTAACAGACATAATTGTAACCCAATCAGCATAATTTAAATTTTTCTGGGAAGCCTTCACAGTATAGATGAATAGTTAGTAGCTGGATTCCTTTTGCTTCTAGGCTAATTCACTCAAAAAGATAAGGGGGAGAAGCGAGAAGCAAATGCCCTTGTTTCACCTTTTTATTTAATAATAATAGCAATAATAATAATAATAATAATAATAGAACGAACCTACTAGAGTTGCAGTGGGAGCAGGGAGACAAAAAAGGGAAAGCTCATATATTATATCCAAAGTACGGTAAGCATGTTAAAATATAGTTATAATAATCATTATAGGCGCTTTCAGGTTTTGCTTTTCAAATACCTCATTTTTCTACTCATAAAATAATACATATTCATTATAGAAAATGTAGACAATTTTAAAGAGATAAAGAAAATATGCCATTTATAATCCTACCACACAGAGATATTCAAGGTTAACATTATATGTACAACCTTCTAGTCTCTATCATTTTTTTAACTGATAAAAAAATAAAAATTCCAAAGAGGCGATACCTGTACTTGGTAAACATTTCTAACCATACAGGAATTACATACTATATACAGCATATATAACAAAGATCCTTCCCTTTTTTGGGCCACATGCTTACCACCCCAAGCCCCATTCTTCATAGGGTTTAAAAGTTTAGTGTATATTTCTACTAAATATTGATGATTATTATTTTTTCTAAACACTTATATTTTTAAATTTTAAACATGCCCTGCCTTCCCAAATATGAGCAGTTCCTTACAAGCAGAGGATGTAACTTCATACCTCTCAGTACTCCCTGTGCCTACCACATGGCTACTTTGCACAACTAATAAGTATTTGTTGAAAATGATTATATATGCTTCCCAACCCACAAACTCAATCTCAAAATAGAGCATGTCTATAAATGGTGGGATGCCAGCTATTTGGTCACTCAAGCCACCAACCCCAACAGAGAAGTCTAAAGAAACAGAACTCAAAACATGAACTATTTCCTTATCTTCTATTTTTCTCTTGTGGCCTTCCTGAATGGGCCTCTAAATTTTACCTACGCTATTTTTCCCTGGACTATAAGTATCTTTAAAGTCAAAAGAATCTCTTTTACAATCTCTGTAAGCGATACAATCAGTGTTTTGCATGGGGCTTGCTCAGTAAATACTGGTTCACTCTCAAATGCTCAGCACAGCTTCTCATAGCCTCTGCAGGACAGAAAGGCTATTCAGACATGTAGGCTTGCCAAGCATCTGAGAAAAAACAGGGCTGCTAGAGACACCTGGAACCAGAAGCTTAAAAACTGACAACGAAGTGTGTCTTATAGTATAGTTCACACTGAGCAAGATTGCATGTTTTCTTGAGTGAGGATACAGTGTCTGAAATTACATCAATGAGTTCCTTGGGGAGAAGCAGAAATATCTAGAGCTACTAAAAGCACCAGACAGACCACATGGGCTAAAAGTAATCTAAACATAGGTTATCTTTCCAAGGAAGATTCTGATCATGATGACTGATGAGGATAAAAGAAAACTTCCATCAACTATGGCATTAGAGTCCATGGTTGTCTTGATCAGACTATAAGATAGTCTTGACCCAATCAGGACCTACAACTTTTACTTTTCAGGTGATTCTTTATAAACCTGACCCAGTCAGTGCAGATTAGCATGACCCACATTTTCCTATTGCTCAATCAAAGAACGAGGAGGATTAATGGATAAGACTGGAGAAAACAATATCTGGACCTCACACAGGACCAGGAATAATTCCTGTTCCCAACAACCACAGTAGAACACCTCATATTTCAAGGGAATTGGGTAGCATACTCAGATTCACCTAAACAAGCTAGCAACTCAGCTTCACCTAAACAAGTGAAATGATAATTGACCTTGTTCATCATCCAAAGTTTCTTTGGAAATGTAGGCCAGATTTAACTATATTTGTGGTTAATCTTCCCTCCCAAGGCCCCCAATAACCAATTATCATTTGCTTTTGAAAATGTACAAATTCGTTGCACAATTCTACCTACAGCAAATGTAACCGATTTTTAAAACATTTCTGTCTCTAACATTTTTATACTGGTAAAAGTTAAAAAAAAAAAAAAGAAAGAAAAGAAACCAAGTCTACTAGCAGACCAAAGCTCAATTAGAAAGAAAAGGTCATATGGAAAGGAGATAAATCCAAGAGAGGTGGGAGACCAAGAGTACAGATTCAATCCTGCCCCTTCAATGGGAGAAGGAATATGGGTGACAACCTGGTCATAATTAGGAGACAGAATTCACAGGAGTCAGCACAAAGCCTTCAATTCTAACCCCTAGTCATTTATCATATTTAACACAATGCACATGTTATTCTACATTGTGGTGGCATCTTAAGTCTTTCAAGATATGTATTGCAGTACTTTTAACTATAGCGACAAGAACCTTGTCTGCCCTCCTCACTAGACCTGAAGCCCATCTGGTGAAGGGATCAAGCCTATACATTTTAGCACCTAATATATAGCATAGCATATGGTAGGCATGCAATAAACACTGAATCCGTTTTCTTTAAGAACTACTTGTGAAGCTCTAAAAAGGAGGATGATGAAGTGAAAAGCTAAGACCAGACCCATTTAATTTCCCCATGACAGAAATGAGTATGAAATGTAAAAGTTCTATTCTGAGAGGACTTCTGCTCTGGACCAAGATGGAGTGACAGGGATGAGATTTACCCTCCCATGTGAAACAACTAATAAAAAACCCCACAGAATATATGAAACAATAGTCTTCAAGGTCTCTGACATCAGGCAGTGAAGGACAATGACCCCTGAAAAATAGGAAATGAACAAAGAAGGCCCTACAACTGCCATAGTTTACTGCCTGGAGAGAATTTTCAGGCCGTAGGTCAGGGAAGGGGAGCACAGGCAGAGCCCAGAGGTCTCCCTATTGAAGAGATGAAGCTGGTAGTGTGGGGAGGCCGAAGAGGCCAGAGTTGGCTAGAGAGGAAAGAGTTGCACAGAGAGAACTCTGGAGCTCTGTAGAGGGGGCTCCCCAACCACCCACCAAGTCTTCTGGAGGAACACTGATTAGCATACAAACTACCTACGACCAGAGAAAGAATTACCTGAAAGGACTGGAGAGAACAATATCTGGACCTCACACAGGACCAGGAATAATTCCTGTTCCCAACAACCACAGTAGAACACCTCATATTTCAAGGGAAGTGGGTAGCATACTCAGAAAAGTTTATCTCTCTAGTGAAGAAAAATTAACCCTAGACTAAATGCTATTCTGGATCCTGCCTAAAAGAGCTTTATAAGCAAGACCGAAAAGGATCAAACTGTTTCCAAGTGACCTATGCCCCACAACAAAGTTCAAGAATATTTATAAGAATATAAAAAAATCTAGCACCAAACAAGATAAAATTCACAAATCCAACATTCAATCAAAAACCACCAGGCACGCAAAGAAAACAGGACCCATAAAGAAGAGAAAAATCAATCAAACTGACTCAGAGATAATACAGATAATAGAATTAGACAAGGGCATTAAAACAGTTATAACTGTACTCTGTAAGTTAGAGAATAGCTTGAGCATACTAAATAAAGGCATAAAAGATATTTTTAAAAGACTCAAAAAAGACTTGTAGAAATGAGAATTACAATGTCTCAGAAGAAAAATAACTGGATAGGAGAAACAGGAAATTAGACATTGCAGAAGAGATTAGCAAACTTGAAGACATACCAATAGAAATTATCCGAAGTGAAACACAGAGAAAAAAAGACAGAAAATGTGAATAGAGCATCACTAAGCTGTAGAACAACTTCAAATAACCTAATATATTAACGTATGCAATTGAGGTCTCTGGAGGAGGTTGAGGAGAGCAGGAACAGAAAAAAAAAATGAAGAAATAGTCACCAAAAATTCGCCAAATTTGATGAAAAGTATAAACTCAGGTTAGGCATGGTGGCTCATGCCTGTAATCCTAACACTCTGGGAGGCCGAGGCGGGAGGATCCCTTGGAGGTCAGAAGTTTGAGACCATCCTGAGCAAGAGCGAGACCCCATCTCTACTAAAAATAGAAAAAATTAGCTGGGCGTGGTGGCACATGCCTGTAGTCCCAGGTACTCAGGAGGGTGAAACAGGGAGATCCCTTGAGCCTAGGAGTTTGAGGTTGCTGTGAGCTAGGCTGATGCCATGGCACTCTAGCCCGGGCAACAGAGCAAGACTCTGTCTCAAAAAAAAAAAAAAAAAAGAAAAAGAAAACTATAAACTCAGAGATCCAAGCAGCTCACAAACCCCAAGCTCAAGAAACATGATAAAAATGACAGCAAGGCACATCATACCCAAATTATCTAAAATCAGTGATAGAGAAAAATCTTAAAGGCATCTAGAAAAATGACATTGCATATGGAGAAATAAAGAATGATAGACTTTTCCTCAGAAATAATGCAAGCCAGAAGATAGTGAAGCAACATCTTTAAAGTACTGGGAAAAGACTGCCAATTAGAATTCTATAATCAATGAAAATATCTTTTAAAACTGCTGGTTTCAAAAAACAAAAGTTCTGTTCTTCTGCATTTATCCATTGCTCTTTAGCATTTTTGATAGCCACGAGGGAAGGACTAAACCAGTGCAAAAGATGTGAAAGACATCTTTCCATGTAAAACCAACCAGTCTGGCCCCCAACTGTCACAGCTCATAGTGATCTCCTCTTCCTAGGTATTATATTATTTTCACAGCACTTATGGACATTCCTTCTACATATATATTTGTCTACCTCTCAAATTATGCTATGATTTCTCAATGACTGACACTATAATTTGGTATTACCCATCAGGACTAGCACAAGGACTTATACATATTAGGTACTTCACAAATATCTCCATAAAAGTTTATTCAGAAACTCCTACTACTAACATTACTGATCTGTATGTAATCTTCCTTCTACCTTGGTTACTACTGTTACAGTAAATAATGGCTGAATAGGGTTTATTCCTGTTCCCTTACAGCCAGCCAAAACACTGTTAAATACTAGTATGTGTGTTCTTTGGTGTTCACACATGTAATGGTGATCTTACTTCTATCATTTCCACCGTAGTTACCATTAACTCCATATAGTTAAAAACTGCTAAAGATGCCCTGACACCCAAGTGTTTAAAGGCATTGACTATACAGAAAAGAAATTCAAAATTTGAGTATGAAGAAATACATTTCTGAATACTGAGATTTAAGCAGAGCTTACAGAGGTGGAGCAGATACAAGCAATAGCAAGATGGTGGTAGAAGGTAATTGTGTAGGTAGAATAAACAGTAAGATATATGCAGGAGTATTGAAAAATTTCAAAGGGTAACACAAATAAAATCTCAATATCACCAACTAGTAAAGTGCTGAGTATACAGTAGATGCTATAAAGTACTTGTTAAATAAGAACTTCAAGATCTTATAAACAAAGTTAAGGTTGAAACAGAAGAAAAATAAAAATAGAGAAAAGGTAAATACATTTGAGAAGACACTTTAGGAACAGTACTTCTGCTTGAAAGACCCAGAGAAAGCTGAGATGAGGCCACAGGATCACTTACTCAAACAGGAATGGTTTCCAGTGGTATACAGAGCTGAACATAATCAACCAATAAGTTATGGTTCAATTGTTCTAATCAAGGCAATGGAAAAAGAATAAAAGAAATATGAGCAGAGGATAAAGCTTTGTGGCTAGAAAGAACTGAAAGGCAGAATAATTCCTTTAGGAAGGTAAAACTAAAATCCCGGACACAATATCACCAATGAATATTCTATAATATTAAAATACTGAACCATATAAAAACATTTAGGAGTAGGGAGTCCAGCCAACAGAAGGTAGAGTGAATGTCTATCTCAAGTGCTGTTATAAAAAAATGTTATGTGTTAGTTATATAAATGACAAATCAACCAGAGAGTGTGGAGAGAGTTGAAGTATGTTTTACTTTTGGTAAATAATAGCTGCGCTACTCTAATGTAGTATGCCTAAGAGGTAAATTATTTAGCACAAAAAGAACATCATCTGGTTTAAGGAGTCAGCAAATGTACGATCTAGAAATAAGTCAAAATGAAGGAAAACTACATAAATATGTTGTTTCTCTGATTAACAATCCAAAATCCAGTATCCGGAGGAGCCACAGAACAAATGCAGTAATTCAGATTACCTTATCATGTCCTAAGGTAGGAAGCTCAGAAACCAAGAAGTTTAAGACCAGTTGGGTAAAATGTCAGCTTGAGACTATCAGGAACAGATGAGCATGAAACTCATGCTCTAGAAACTATATTGCTTTCTAGAGAAACTAAACATAGTTTCTCTAGAAACTATATTGCTGCTTCTAGAGAAATTTATTAATCCTGTGGCACATTTACTGGTACAGGAATAGATAAGACAGATCAGTGGAACAAAACAGAGTCCAGGAATGGATGAGGGTTCTTTCAGAATATCATAAAGCCAGCACTTCAAGTTAGTAGTAAAAGAACATTGGAAAAACTGGTTATTTGGAAAAAAGTAAAAACCTGAATTCCTTTCTTCTTGCTACTCCCAAATAAATTCCATATAGGGCAAAAATTTACACGTAAAAAGTTAAATTATAAAAACACTAGCAATATAAGTGAATATTTTAATAATCTTAGAAGACCTTTATGAAAAATCAGAACTCATAAGGATTTACTTTGACTATATTAAAAAATTTAAATAACAAAACACCAGAGAGAAAGTGGAATGAAACTGGGAAAAATTATTTGTAATATAACAAAGGGTTAATATAGAAAGGGATTTCAAATCAATAAGAAATAGGCAAAGACCTAAAAACAGGCAAAGGACATGAACACACAATTCATAAACAGACATAGAAATGGCCAATAAACATATGAAAAACTATTCAACCTCTAAAAGAAAAGCAATTTGATGATATTTTCACCTTTCAGACTGGCAAAGGTTAAAAATGTATCCAGTGAGGACATGGAGGTCAGAGCACCTTCCTGCACTGAGTGGGAATAACAACCGTGAGTAGGAATATATAAACTGCTGTAATTTTTCTGGAGAGCTATTTGGTGATGCAAATTAGAACTGAGAATGGGTGGGGCACAGTGGCTCATGCCTGTAATCCCAGCATTTTGGGAGGCTAAGGCAGGAGGACTGCTTGAGGCCAGGAGTTCAAGACTAATCTGGGCAACACAGCGAGACCTTGTCTCTACAAAA
>VBSM01000729.1:19036868-19076920 GCA_008086735.1 Cheirogaleus medius | reverse complement strand
AAAAAAGAACAGAGAATGTCCATGCCATGTGACCTAGCAATCCCACTCTCAGGAATTTATCATAAGTGGATAATTACATACCTTTACAAAAGATGTCATATACCTGGATGATTATCGCAGCTGACAACTATTGAGTCTTCTCTATGTGTCATCTTCTTTATTAGGTATCTTACACACATTATTATTTAATCCACACAACAATCCCATGAGATATTACTATATGCATACATTATAGATAAAGACTTGAAGATGTGTTAAATGAATAATCTTATGCTATAAAAAAACAGGCCACTTGGACAAAGAATGGTGAAACTACAAAAAAAAATACGAGGTGCTATTAAAAATGTGTCAGGTATTTACTGACATTGAAAGATATTTATAATATATTGAGTAAAAATCTGGTTACAGACTGCATATAAAATCATGTGTGTATATTTATGGTTAAAAAGACATCTGGAAGGATATCCTTCAGAATATTAACAGTAACTGCCTCTAAGTGGTAGAATTTGTGAGGATGTATTCTTCTTTATGGATTTTCTAGAGTGCACGAATTACTCCTATCCTACCTCCAATTAGCAGGAATCATTTTTAAAAATAAAACTATATCAGTAAGCTATTTTTACTAAAAAATAATACATGAAAAAGTATATATGAAAAGGGTGGTATAAAAATTGCACACAGATCATTAGATGTCAGTTTATTCTTATTTATATAACACTGGCTAACAGATGTACCACAAGGGTACAGCATAGGTCAGAGAGCTCCTGCTATACTGAGGCACAGTAATATACGTGGTCTCGATTTAAGACTTCCTATTGCCATAACCTAACATCATTACCCATTGATAACTAAACTACCTTTTCAGAGTCACATTCAGAACCTTTCGTCCATTACCTGTTGAACAGAGAGATTTCTGGTGTTCCAGATGGTACCAACAGCCATCTACCGCCCCCAGTAGGGGAGCTCTGGGCAGCAGGGAGTCACTGGTTGACACTTATAGTTGCAACATGACTGTCAAACAGGTTTTCAGGAACTCATGTTAGAAAGTAGGGACAGCTTGCACTACCTCCTCTGAAATACACTCACCTAGAGAGTTGTTGATGTAAGACTCGTCCATCCATTTATTGTCTACTTTCTTAAAGCAGGAGGCCCCCATACTTCAGAGGCTATGAATGAACACAATGTCCATTCTGCGGCCGTGTGGATAAGCCCTAGTTCTGTTCAGAAACGGAGAAAGGCCACAAAACAAAAGATTCTTCCTGGAAATAACTTTATCTTCACATCTAATTAAACTAAAAGCCTAATTAAATTACTGTTACTATAAGCTTGGAGAACTTAAAGTTGGTCCCAAGAGTCACTACAGCTTGGAAAAAAATTTAGTCATGAGAAATTCCTGCCTATCTTTAGTTACACACCTGATCAAAAGTAAAATACTAAAAGAACTAACACTGGTACAACTGAGCATGGGTCAGTTTTCCCATGGAAAGGCCCAGTTTAAAAGCCACTTGCAGATGGCCTGACCATCTCACCATCTAGAGCAGCTTCTCTGACAAGCAAAGAAAGGAGTGAATTCAATGATGGCATCCTTCGTACACATTCCTTCTTTCAACAAATGTGCCAGATCCTATGTGTAGCACTGGGGAAACAGCAGTGATAGTATACGCCCTGAGCTAGTGAAGTTTATACTCTATAAACAAACTTCACACATACAGAAGTCAAGACTAAACATGCTACACATTTAATCTGCAGATTGCCTGTCACAGTAAAAATAAAATTACAAAAGGGCATTGGCCAGGCATGGTGGCTCACACCTGTAATATTAGCACTTTGGGAGACGGAGGCAGGAGGATCACTTGAGGACAGGAGTTCAAGATAAACCTAGGCAACATAGCAAGACCCTGTCTCTACAAAAAATAGAAAACTTAGCTGGGCATTGTGGCACATGCCTATAGTCCCAGCTACTTGGGAGGCTGAAGTAGGAGGATCGCTGGAGCCCAGGAGTTTGAGGTTGCAGTGAGCTATGATGATGATGCTGTACTCTAGCCTGGGCAAAAGAGCTAGATCATGTCTCAAAAAAAATAAAAGCCTAGCCTAGTAACTGGTTGGGAAAGTAGGCACAAATAATTTTCTCTCTTGAGAATCCATTTCCTCAGGAGTAAAACAAATTTATACTCCTTCACTCAGGAATAAGAGTCAAATGGAATAGCATTACAAAGGCAAGGCATTGGTGATTCACAAAAGACTGGGAATCTAGGATTAGGTTTCCAAACCCCAACTAGGGGACACAGGGACAGGACACAGTGATGTGCAAGAGAGGTCTGGAACACAACATGAGTGATGCTTTCACAGGCAGGAAGAAAATCTTAGCAGAATACAGTTCTGTTAAATAAGGCACTGCTAGGAACATAAAATATGGGCCAAAAATAAGATCACAAATGTTCCAGCTCTCAGCTCTCATAGAGACTATTCTTAGAAATGAAAAAAGCTAACCATAAAATAATGTACAAGTTTTAAAATCTATTCAATTATTCAGAGTTTTCTGAGAGGCAGGATGATACAGAGGAGAGCACTGGGCTGATAATCAGTGAGTTTTATTTCTAGCTCTTCCAAAAGCTGTATGAAATTGGGCAGCACAACCTAAATCACCACCAAGGTGAGGGGGCCAGAACAACAATTTTTCTAGTTCCCCTAAGCTTTAAAATTCTATGACTCATCAATAATTTAACCACTCAGTTTGCTCTTCACTGCTAGCTATCTCTTTAAAAAAAAAAAAAAGGCCAGGCACAGTGGCTCATCTTATAATCCTAGCACTTTGGGAGGCCATGGTGGGAGGATTGCTTGATACTAGGAATTCAAAGTTACACTGTACTCCAGCCTGGGTGACAAAGCAGGCTGTCTCTAAAATAATTAATTAATTAAATTAAAAAATTAGCTCCCTGCTCCACAACATGCCAGGGTTAAAAGGAGAGGGTGAACAGCCTAAGCAAGAGTGAGATACCATCTCTACAAAAAACTAAAAAATTAGCAAGTTGTGGTGGTGCACACCTGTAGTCCCAGCTATTGGGAAGACTGAAGCAGGAAGATCCGCTTGAGCCCAGGAGTTTGAGGTTGCAGTGAGCTATGATCATGCCACTGCACTCTAGCCAAGGCGACGGAGTGAAACCCTGTCTCAAAAAAAAAAAAAAAGGAAATAAAGGGAAAAAAAAAGAAAATAAAAGGAGAGGGGCAATAGCAGCCTCCATTATCTAGACACCTCAGCAATCTGGACATTCACTGAAAGGAAGCAAGGGAGACCTCTGATGCCACTATCTATGCATTAAACATCTATACATTCAACCTCTAAGAGAAACTTGCAGACTGTCACTCTAATTCAATTTACTAAACTTGTTAGAATTGCCTAATATTAGAAATCTGCTTCCCTAGCATACAGAGGAAACAAATCAAATTTGAGGGTGGTATATTTAGAGACAGACAGGGACAGCAGCAAGAAGGAAAAGGATATTACTAGGAGAAAATAATTTCTGCAGGGGGAAAAAAGTAAACTTAAACAAGCAGACAACAGTGCTAAACTTATAAATTTGGGCCATTCAAAATGGGAGAAAATAGCCCCATATATCTCAATAGCCCAGTAGGCATTAAATGCCACAATAAAACAATGTGAGTCATAGTCTTAGTCCATTTTCTGTTGCTATAACAGAACACCTGAGACTGGTTAATTTATGAAGAAATGAAGTTTATTTAGCTCACATTTCTGGAGGCTGAGAAGTCCAAGATCATGATGCTGGCATCTGGTAAGGGTTGTCTCATGGTGGAAAGTGGAAGCAAGCATACAAGACAGAGAGGGGAAACAGAGCCAAACTCCCACCATTTATAATTAATCCACTCCTGAGATACTCAGTCCTGCAATAAAGGCCTTAATCCACTGAGGGCTTTGCCCTCATGATCTAATCATGAGGTCCCATTGCTAAAAGGTCTCATCTCTTTAATACTGTTGTACTGGAGATTAGGGTTCCAACACATGAGCTTTGGGGGGCACATTCAAGCCATAGCTATCATCTTAGTGATCTAGAGTCATACTCTTGACTAAGAAGGCAGAGAAACAGAAAGATTTCCATTAAAAAAGCAAGCAAACAAACAAAACCTTTGGCATTTAAAGGGATAAGTTCCGTTTTTGAAAAATTAACTTCCTTGCAACAATTCATTTCTAACCATACTCAATAAATGAGCTATATTTCAAAACATTTTAGTATTTAATTTTTATATCTTACTCCATTTCAAAGAAAAGACAGAGATTAAGAGATATGCTCCAGTTGCCAACTAAGCTGGGAGAACCATAAAGGCTCACTGCTCACCCATTTGGTGTGGGGACTAACACCCTCATTCCCTCTGCTATGACCACACTGGCCTTCTTTCAGATCTTTGAGTATACTAAACTCTTTTAGACCCAGGCCTTAACATGTTGCTCTCTCTGCCTAGGATACTCCTCCTGGCAAAATTCTATTCATCTTCAAGTATCAGTTTAAATAATTTCTCAGAGAATCTTTCCTAATGCCCCAGACTAAAAAGACCTCTGTCAATTACTCTCCTGTGGTTATTTTTTTCCTTCTTGGTACTTGTCATGTTTATAATTATATATTGGTTAGTGGCCATTTTTTCTATTGGTCCTTTAAGCTCCATAAAAGCAGAGGTCTTGTCTATTGTGTTCCACACCAGTTCACAGGACCCGGTACAGTCTTTAACACATGTAGGTGCTCAAGAAACAATTGGTTGTATTAAAAGAAAAATAAGAGTATTTAACCTTTACTGAGCACTTATTATATTTGCATTATATATATTAAGGTAACCACTGCTACTTTATAAATGAAGCAGGCTCAGAGAGGTTAAGTAATTTGCCCAAAATCACACAGCTAAAAATTGGCAGAGCAAGGTTTCAAACTCATGTCTGTCTGACTACAGACTACACTTTTAATGACTATTCTTTCTCCAGGACCATGTGAGGCAAGTGATGAAGAACTCATAGTACAGGCTGGGCCCTACCTTTAAGAAGTTTATAACGAGGAAATAAAACTTTTATAAATGAAACTGAAAACAAGACAAAACATTCTAAGTGCTTACATGGCATAGTTAAACGTTATAGGAGAGAAAAAGAAAATCAGGGCTAAAAGGGCATTCAGACAGGAGGAATGCCATGAGAACAAAAAAGGAAAAGCAACACAACACATGAGGAACTTAAGGGACAGGTGAGAAGGTCACTTTAACTAGAACAGAGGGTTGACATAGGCCAGGAAGTGATGAAATAGGTTAAAGAAATATGCATATAATAAAAAATAATTACCTCGACATTCTGGTCTGTTATCCTTTCAATCACAGTTCCTGAGAAGTACCTATCACATCTTATTAATATTTCTTAAAACTTCACAGAGGATAGAATACAGTGGCTGCTCAGTCAATGAAATATGAATGAAGCTATTTGAGAGCTATCAACCTAAACCACAGTTACTAATGCTAACAAACTAAAGCTTAATGAAGGAGAAAGAAAATAGTTATTAAATTATAAGTAGTCTTATTTTTATAATTGTAAGCTATTTAAAACTATTTAACCATATATAGTTAAACTATTATAACCAGATGACCAGGTATCTGATTACTGTTTTCTGATTATTAATCTGATTATTATTTTCTCCTCCATCTTTCATAGCTTTAAGAAAGATACTTTGGGGCAGGGCGCGGTGGCTCATGCCTGTAATCCTAGCACTCTGGGAGACCGAGGCGGGTAGATCGTTTGAGCTCAGGAGTTTGAGACCAGCCTGAGCAAGAGTGACCCCGTCGCTACTAAAAATAGAAAGAAATTATATGGACAACTAAAAATATATATAGAAAAAATTAGGTGGGCATGGTGGCGCATGCCTGTAGTCCCACCTACTCGGGAGGCTGAGGCAAGAGGATTGCTTGAGCCCAGGAATTTGAGGTTGCTGTGAGCTAGGCTGACGCCACGGCACTCTAGCCCGGGCAACAGAGTGAGACTCTGTCTCAAAAAAAAAAAAAAAAAAAAAAAGACACTTGGATAGATGATTTCTCCTTGACCCTAACCCCTCTTTTCCTACACTGAATCCAACCACATAAGTAGTATTTCTTTCTTTCTTTTTTCTCATAGAGAGGATCTTGCTACATTGCCCAGGCTGGAGTGCAGCAGCACTTCACAGGCACAATCATAGTGCACTACAGCCTTAAACTTTTGGGCTCAAGTGATTCCCCGACCTCAGCCTCCTGAGTAACTGGGACTATAGGAGATTAATATTTCTTAATCCAGATTTGGTTCCTGTAAGTACCCATAATAATTCTCTAGGAATATAACTGCTATGAAGAAAAAATTTTAAGCACATACACAAATATTTAAGCACCTAACTAGTCATGCATCAGAAGCTTTGTGGAGATAATCTTTATATAAGAAATCCTCAATAAAAGATTTTCATCTTACACTAAATCCCATACTGTCTGTTTATTTTCACAATGACCCTAAGAGGTAGACATTAGAGATCCTATTTTATAGATAAAAAAGACTAAGATTCAGAGAGATTTGTTTGTCCATAGTCACCACTAAGGTTTGAATCCAGGTCTGATACCTGAGATCATGTTCCTCCCTAAACCACTGCCTCAAAGAACTATCAATCATATTAATAAGTTAAAAATTTGATGTAATCACAAAGGTTAAAAAAAGAAGAAAGCCACCACATATGCTTCTTATTATACATTTCTGCCAATCTTGACTCACTCTCATTCTTGCCACGCCCACCTAAGCCTGTCATCCCACGCTGCCAAGTGATAAAACCAAATGTATTTATGCCTCATCTGTCTCCTTTAATGCACACGTTCCTTGGGGCCTGGTTCAAGGGCTATGTTTATCAGGATCATTTGGCTGACAATTGGGCCCCGTGGAGGCCATGACAGATCTTATTAAGAAATAAGGCATTATTATATAATATATAATATATATTATATAATTATATATATTATTTATATATTATATAATATATATTATATTATTATTATTATAAGGCATTCTTACTAAGAAATAAGGCATTATTAAGAAATAATGACAGGCTTATTAAGAAATTATACAAATCATATTCACACAGTATGTTAAGGTTTTCAAAACATTTTCACACACATTTTCTCTTCAAAACTTTGTGATAATGTTCCATTTTATATGGTGGAGAACTGAGGCTTAGAAAGGCTAATTGAGCTCTGTTGAAGGTGCAATGACCTTGAAGAATAGGGTAGAATTTGTAACTATATGACTTATAAATGGAGTCTATAACCCTGTCTTATCCCTAAAGCAAATATAATGATTTAAAACAATGAAACTATGAAACATTTCCAAATGCAGCACCATATTGAGACATCTGTGTTCTACTCTTAGCTCTTGGTCCCTAAGCAAGTCAGTTAGCCTCGTCAGCAAAAGTTAGGGCTCTGACAACTAATCAGCCCAATAATCTATGATTCAAACTGTTAAGCACATTATCAAGTGTTCAACTTTATCCTTGTTCACAAATGTTCAGAAAAGAGAAATCTGTTCACCAGCATCACTGTCTTAGTTTCTCATACCTTGGCTCACATTCTCCTTCAATAAGGTCCAGAAGTTTGGGAGTGTTTTTTGGAACCTTTAGCACTTCAAGTATAAAGGATGGTCTACCCGCTCTCTGTTCTGCTCTGCTGTTGAACATATGCTTCCAAGACCACAGCAATGGCCAGCCTCTGAAAAGGTAACTCTTCTTATATCCCCATTCCTACCTCTGGTTTCTCCAGTTCTAGTCTTATGTCTAACACTACCTGTTAAAACTCTTCCACAAGTTAAGTCCTGATGCCAAATTCCCCACCTACACCTCCTCTCTCCTTCCATCCCCCTAAAGAGGTATCTTTTTCTCACTTCCCTATATGTTTTCCTGGAAACCTATGTCATACTCTCCACCAATAACCTAAAATAAAGTTGCCATCGACCATCCTCTGAGCATGTCTTGGATTTTCCTACCTCCTTCATGCCTTTACAGATTTCCCTAAGAATTACCCCCATCTTGATTCTCTCTTCATCCGGAAGGCCTTCCCAGAACACTGCACTGCAGTGGTCATGCCTTCCTCCAAACTTCCAGCAAGCTGTCTCCGAACACCTAAATCCTTAAGATGGCATCAGTGCTTAGCTTTGTTTATGCACAGTCCTGGACTCCTCTCAGTACATAGCAGGTAGCTTATTAAGTGTCTAAATGAATGACATCTATCTAATACTTTACATTTAACAAAGCACTTTGTTATTTGACCCTCCAAACAATTCTAAGAGCTGCTTCTCTAGTTTAAAAAAAACAACTGTACAGGTCAGAGAAGTTATTATCCATAGTCACACAACTATGAAGCAGCAGAGCCAGGACTCAAATGTGGGTATATCTCTTCCGAATTTTATATACAATGTATCTATGTTTTGAATGCCTTATGACAAACAGCAAGTACCAGATAAACATTTGATTTGAACTACCTTGTCTGGGAAGTATTAAGGTTAACAAAAATATTCCTTCCCAGTTCAGTTTCTCTTGGTCCTTCAGGGCAATCTTACTGTTGAATCAGACTTGCAAACTGGCTCAAGTACAATATTAGAAAATAGTTTTTTAGAACAAACGGGAAGAACAAAACTCTAAGGAATTGCAAATATAAGAGGGATAGTATTCATATGCCCTAG
This sequence comes from Cheirogaleus medius, assembly GCA_008086735.1. Taxonomy (NCBI): domain Eukaryota; kingdom Metazoa; phylum Chordata; class Mammalia; order Primates; family Cheirogaleidae; genus Cheirogaleus; species Cheirogaleus medius. The sequence continues at coordinate 19,068,195 of VBSM01000729.1, read as the reverse complement.
AAGGAATATACATTTTCTTCTGATGAAAATAAATCAAGCCAATTAATCACATATAAGCTTCTACTTGTGAGTATACATATCTTAAGCTGACCATCTATTTTCAAACACACAGCCAGCCAGGATGGAAAAAAGGCCCAATTTTGGCAGAGTACTGTAGGAAAGGAGGAAAAAAATTTACTGCTACCTATCCATTGGGTTTGCTTTTGGACTATCCAAGTTAGTGGCTTTTATTACCATTAGTTTTTTTCAGCCAATAAGGACTAATAAAGTATTGCCCCCAAAATAAAAGAGACAAATGTCTTTCATAATTATATGAAAAAATACTCTGGCTATCTTTAAGAACACTTACATTTCACTGATGCAAGGTCTGGGGGTGGTAACAAATCACCCCCAGATGTGAAGTCCATGCTGTTCAAGTTTGACTGGAAAGCCAAACAGCCACAATTTGCTTCTAAATTTGGAATCAACCAATAAACATTTGTGATTACAACCTCTGGCCTCTTTTTCTTCCATATGAATCACAGAATTTTTTTTAGAAATTTTAACTTAGTCCAAAACTTCTCATGTTGTACACAAGGAATTGAGGGCCAGAAACTGGAACGCAGAACAGAAAATAAATTACATTCACAGAAAACTTTCTCAGCAGAACACCACAGGTTTCGAATGAAAGAATTTTGTTTTTACTGTGGTTTCCTAAGACTAGGATTGGGGGTAGAGAAAGAAAAATAGCCTCAATCTTTAAATGAACCCATGCGTCCGGCATTCACCTAACAAACTTTATAGGTATGAAGAATCTGTCATGAAGATTCATTCAAACTATCTCAAAGCCACATATTTCTGACCTAACTCTGACCGTAGTCACCATTAAAACGACAATGAAAAAGCCACTTAGGACGGACTGAAACTGATAAGCTTGTTCTTCAAGCCCCATTACTCCTCGAAACTACCTACACACAGATCAATGAGACCACAAAGTGGGAAGAACAAGTTTTTACCAAGTTTCTAAAAAGAGGAGTAAAAGAGCAACAGAAACACTGGTTACAAAAGGAAGAAAGGGAACTGAAAACTTACAAATGCAGTATCTAATTCATGATATTTTTAGAGTCATTGCCACACAGTTTTTTTCTAGAAAAGCTGTATTTTTATTTTTTAGTTATATATTTATTTTTTATGTTTGAATCTTTTTTTTTTCCAGCATATGATGGGGGTACAAATGTTAAGGTTATGTATATTGCCTTTGCCCCCCACCCCTCGAGTCAGAGCTTCAAGCGTGTCCATCCTTCAGTTGGTGCGCATGGCACTCATTATGTATGTATATACCCATCCCCTCCCCCTCCCACCTGCCCGACACCTGATAAATGTTATTCCTATATGTCCACTTAGGTGTTGATCAGTTAATACCAATTTAATTACAGGCCAAACTTGATAGTTTTGTCTGCCCTAATATTAGCTCCTAATTATATAAAACATCTGAGCCTCATTTCTCCAGCCTCAAAACACAATTCACTTTCTGTAAAGAAAGAAATTGAGGGGTAGGGGTAGATAGGAAGGGAGGGAGAAGAAAGGCTACTCTCTTGTGATAGCCATTACAACTCGGTGCTAAGCATTGTCTGGCGTGTGATATCACACAAGAGTCACAGGCCAACAAGGACAAGTTGGTGAGCACAATCTCTGCAGTCACCCACTGAGAATCCAATGCCCGTTGACAGAGTTGATTATAAATTGGCAGAATGAAGAAGAAACTGTTAATAGTCTCTATGAACCTGACATGAAACATCACATCAAAACAGCAAGATAGAGAGCCATTATATGGTTATTATTACAAAAAGAAAATAGCCGTTAGAAATCAACCAGAACATAAGCCTTCTTCCAATTATTTCCACAAGCAGACATGAGACTCAGATTTCTAATTAAAAATCACTCTGCACAGAGCCAAATATTTGAGTCAGCAGAGAACTTAATTCATTGTTACACTGCATTCCCGTTGAGCCATCTGTCATACCTGGTTAGCTTTCTCCCGTCACCCCAACCAAACCTCCCATGAAGACTAACCTTTCTCCAGATAAATTATACTTCATCAGATCTGCTGATACTTGTTACTGAAATCCTCAATGCATACGTCATCTTAACGTCCCTCTAGGGATTAAAGTTCTGCCCAGTACATGCACGGCAGGAGAGAGGACTCTTCATGAGAATTTTGCTCACTCTGCTCAACCAGGACCAAGGTGATTCTACAGAATTCCTATTCCTTGACCCAAAAATGAATGGAAGAAACAGAACTCAAGAGAAGATTAAATAAACTAGAGAGTGAGGGTGGGGGTGCTGGGGAAGGTAGTTTAAAGAGAGGCTAAGTATTGGAATAAATGAGGCAGTCAAGAAGTTCCAGGATAGTTAAAGGCACTGACCTTCGGATTTCCGGGTGTTATAAAGGTCTGGTGATCCACAACAACAGGCTGTGAGCAGCAGCTCCCTGAAGCCTTGAACAGGCACATTCAGTCCTGTCAGCCTGGATTCAACCCTGCCAGCGCCAGCAAACAAACACACACATTCTTCCCAGAGCTGACACTCCACACAACACAGCTTCTCTACAGGGCCTGTTTATTTAAGAAACCAGATGCTTTGATGTTGGGGTAGAAGTTGGGAAGTTATGTGTAAAGAAGTAGTTAGAGACAAGAGAGAGGGAGAAGAGAAAATGAGCAACAGTTCCTGGCTTTACTAATCATAAGCTTAAAAAGTTTTAAGGAAATTGTCAAATGGTCTGTACACAGGAATGAGAAGCAAGGAAATTATGTCAGCCACCATCAACACTCTGGCCAAGGCATTTCATCTGTTTCTTTAAGACAGAGTTTCATGCCTACCCTCAAAGGGGTGCTTACAGGAGAGATGTTTTTAAGCAACCCAACTTAGCAACCAATGTTAATAAAAATCTTCTAGGCCTGCTCAATTTCTCTCATGTACAAAGGTTATAAACATCACGAATACTCCAAGCGCTTGAAGGAAAGAATCAGTTAAAAGTGTGGCATGAAAATAGTTTTGGGTTAAAGGCAAATGGAAGACTATTTATTGAGTCTAAGAAAAGAGCATTTATAAATGACCTCCTAATAATAATTACTTATTGCATGCTAATTATGTGCCAGATATTATTCTAATGAGTTATTACATAATACATTTCACACTCACATTCATTCACTCATTTAATTCTCACAACCACTCTATGAATTAAGTACTCTCATTATCTCCATTTTACAGATTAGAAACTGAGACATAGAGGACTTAAGAACTTACCCATGATCACACAGTTCATAAGTGACACAGCCAGGATTCAAATGCAGGCAGGCTGGCCTCAAAGCCTGCCCCACAGTGCTATACTGCCATGGTATGTAAAACTCATAAAAAATTAGGGAGCATAATTTTTGGTAAGGTGTAAGTACTTATCTTTCTCTTTTGTTTTTAGTAATAGCCAATATTTTTTATTTACACTTTCTTTCTCATGAGTCTATTATAGATTATTTATACCATAACTAGAAAGGAATATGTTTTCCTCCCCTGCCTCAAATCCCAAAATAGAGCCCTTAATCATTATGACTTCTAGTGAAAAAATATACTATGCACATTAAACCCAATATATTTGAAATAGATTTTAAATCAATAGATTGAAAAGAAAGGATATGAAAGGAAACCTTCTAGAGAGAAACAAAGAGGCTTAGGCAAATAAAATAACCTGTTGGAATTCATGAGCAAAGAAGCAGCCTGAGTTATTAGGTCATTAGGGCACAGATCTCCTAAAACCATTGTAAAAGCACTATCATGCTTTCGCTTCATTTTGCTCTCTTAAGACTAAATGCTGATATAGTCTCATAAGCGATAAAAACAGGTCTAGGAGTTTGCTAAAACGTCCTGAGGCTTTTCATTCTCCAATCTGAGTAACCTTTTCTTTGTATCTTGGCACTTCCAGCATCTAGCACAGATCTGGGCATTTAGAGGGCATTCATATACATTGATTATATAAATTAATATGGCTTGAAATGAACAGCATCACGTTATAAGAAATAAGAGGAAAACCACGAACTTGTGATTTTTCTTGGGAATCAGATTCTGTCACATTATATGGGAAAACCTGCTCTAAATGGCACTTTCCTTCCCCAGCGGTACAAAGTATACAATATCTCTGTTAAAAAGTTGTTGTGTCATGCTGATACTTTTATGTTACACTGTTTTAAAAGGGTCCAAAAATACTAGATCTCCTCAATATAGTTCAGGATGATTTATTATGACTTCTAAAAACAAAGAATTGAAAAGCAGAATAGAATACTATCTAACAATTCTTGGTTAAGGAGGCAGAACTTTTAAGAGCTACTCTTCTCAATCAATTCTAAGGTGAAGGACATTAACAAAGCCTCCATTAAAAAAAAAACAGATATACAAGTTACAAAAAGGGTGGGATCTCTGAAGAAGAGACCATGGACGATTAACAAATGCAAAAATAGCTATTTTAAATAAAGTCACTGAAAAAAGACTTGGGAAAAAAAGCTTAAAAATCATTGGAAACAGTAGCTAAATGAAATAGAAGGAAATTTCTTTACATAAGCACTTCAAAGAATGAGTGGTTTCAGATCTGCTCTTAAGTAGATTTGGCCTAAGAACCACCTGAGCCAGTTTCCTCAACCTCTTGCTTTGGAATCAATATATTACAATTGACATATCAATTCAAACTAACCAGGAAGACTCTGACTAAAGGAATACATCCAGGAGTAGCAGCAGACCTAAACTCAAGTCAACCAGCAAGAGAAGAATCTGAAATATGGAGTAAGAATGCTGTGTCCAGCTGGCTCAAGGAAGGAAGTGGTCCAGTATAAATTAAGCATCAGTGTTGTAAAGCCTTTCTCAACCTCCTACTGTGCAAAGGAAGTCTACACAATTTTTTTTTTCATCAAATAGGAAGCCTTCCCAGCACACATTCTACCCTATCCGTAGCCAACCTGATCCACCCTTCAGCACTAGCTTGGCTATCTTTATACAACTGCAGCTTGGACTGCATTAAGCACAGTTATCACTGAATATCTGTGCCTTGTATCCCCAGATCTGAGAATTATGTCACAGGCAAAAAAAAAAATGTAGTCCAGAAAACAAGATAATCCAAAGGGAGATGGAAGCTCGGCTGATGTTGGAATGTGGTTACACAAGGACAAATATAGGTACAGAGCATTAGCCACCCATCTCTGCTCTTATATGCAATTAATTCTCTTTGAAAGAGGAAAAGACATAAGTGAGAAAATACACTGACTATAAACATTATGCAAATGTGGGTGGGAACAATTAAATTGTTAATTTTAGAAAAACATGAGAAAGATGCCCAAGTCATACTAAAGGAAGTAGTCAGGACTTTTTTAACAGTTGGCTTTGCCAATCCAGTAGTGTGCGAAAGTTGAGCTGCCGTTCCCAGGGACAAAGGTGCCACAATTTTGAAAGTCTTTTGACCGAGTGACTGGCTCAAAGCAGAATATGTGCAATGTGTTTTTTAACTATTGGACATCTTATCACTACAGGATATAGACAGCCTGGGCAGAATTCGAGACCACCATAGAAGGTCAAATTTGAAGTAAGAGAGATCATATAAATACTGCCATTTCATTTCCAAGCTTGTTCCTTTAACAATTAAAATACACACCAACCTAACAACTGCTTTGGGATTCCGAATACCCACCTCACCACCCAGAAAGTACTGACCCAGAGAGGACACACCTTCGCTTCTGCGCAGCCAAACTTCTCCTGCAAGCACTTAAGAGGTAATTATTCCTCCAGCTTCCTGGTGCCTAATAGCGTTACCGGATCCTGATTATTTATACAGACAGACAACAATGACGCTCAAGAGATTTTTTGACAACTTAAAGAAAAAAAAAGAAGAAGAAGAAAAGAAAAAGAATGTCGTGAAAGTCTAAGATTGCCTCTCCTGTGACGAAACACAGACCCGCGGGCCGCCCGGGCCGACTCCACCCGCTGCCGCCGCAGTTTCGGGGCCGCGGCCCGGGCAAAGGGGGCGGCCGCGCGGGCGGGCGGGCGGGCGGGGGTCCGGGGAAGCACCTCGCAGTCGGGCCTTTTAAGTAACTTACCCCAATCGCACAGCTCGTCGTCAGTGACACAGCCAGGATTCGAATGCAGGCAGGCTGGCCTCAGAGCCTGCCCCCGTGCCACACCGCCTTCCCACGGTGTGTCACCCCTCTCCACAGAACCAGGGGGCACAATTTTTGGTGAGGCCAACAGTTTTGGCCCGGCGCCCGCTCACCTGGTGCGTGTTGTTGACCAGCTTGGCGACGAAGTCCTGGCCTCCGCCGCACTCCTCGTCCTCGCCGGGCGCGCTGCGACGCCAACGGCCGCCGCGGGGGACCGGGCCCCCGGCCGCGGCAGCGCGCAGCCCCCAGCTCACCCCGATGGGGCCGGACCAGCGCGGCAGCGGCGCAGCGGGCGGCGGCGGCGCGTCCAGCCGGTCCTGACCGAGGGTCGCCGGCGGCAGCAGCTGCAGGAGAAACAGGAGGCCGAGGCCGTGGAGCCAGCGCGAGAAGCCGTCCGCAGCTCCCTGGGGCCGCTCCATCGCCGCCGAATGCCGACGCCGCTGACACCTGCCGCCCAGAGCACCCGCCCACCCCCGCCGGCGCCGCGCCACACCCCCGAGCCCGAGCCGGCGCTCCTTGGATACGCGCAGCCGGGCCTCTCCGCCCCCATAGGCTGGCCGCCTGTCCTTCTTTCCCGGCCCACTCCTCATTGGCTCGCGTCGCCTCCGGCTTCGGGGTCCTGGATTCGGATGCCAAGATGCGGGGCTGATTGGCTGGAACGTGGCAGAGCCCGCTGAGGTCATCCCCCCTCGTCGGGCGGCTCTGGGGCCGGGCTTCCAGAGTTCGCGCAGGGGCTTTCCCCCCGCGCCGCGGCCTCGCGACCCCCCTCGCTGCTCCTCTGGCACCCTCAAGTTGGGGCTGGGTTACTCCCCTTGTGTCCCCCAGAGACACCCCTAAAATCCTTTCAAGCGAGGCAGCGCCTGGAAAATCTCCTCAGGGAATCCCTGAGCTAGCTCCGCTGGAAGAGGGGGCTTCGTCACGAACCAGTGCTTCGGGGTTTCAGCCCCCGCTCTCTGGAGCGCCCATTGTCTGCTGAGACGGCCGCCCTGCTGCCGAGAAGGTGAATGCGGACCAAAGTGGGCCACATCCTGCGGAGGCAGATACACATCAGGACATCCGTGACTCAGGCAAGCCTGAAGAAAAGTCTTTCCACCACGTTTGGCCTCTCTTGCCTTCCTCTTCTGCAGGGAGGTAGGCCAAAGGCGGAATTACTTACTGGTTTTCCAGTGTAGCTTGGCATTAGGCGCAGGTACAGAGCAAGAAAATTGCCCAATACTTTATTATTTCACGAGATGCACATTTGTCTTTACCAAAGTGCCTTAACCCTGCAGCGAGTGCCTCGCACAAGTTTGGTTCCAGTATATCATGACCTCTAAATTAGCATCCCGCCTCAGTGAAACAGAACCCCTCCGCTTCCCCTGCTGCCCTGTTTTACAGCAGAAACTGGGCACACAACTTCTAGAACGTGCAGCGCAGGTAAAACCAGTTCTGAATCCTTAACCCTCACTGACTCCATCCCTTTAGAATGCTGGAAGTTGTTCAGTAGAAAAGGTAGCAAGTAGAAAGATACAAAATGTGCAAAACGTTACAACTCAAATTAAGCAACTGAAAATTACTTTTAACTATAAACTGGCGGTAAATCCAAATGAGGGCATATTCGTTGTAGAGCAAAATGGTGCAGTGCATCCAACCCAATATTTACATCAAAATACTTATGGTCATGTTCACTTGCAAACAAAAAGATTTACAAATTTGCATTTCTTCCAAAACAACCATAGTAAAATGTGAAAAGTGAAAAACGTTTTTGAATGCCACCTGAGTACGGTGGCAAAATCACCAGAATAGTCCTCCAAGTTCTCAGCCACTGGGCTGACAAGGTAAAGCTGATGAAAATTGGTGAACAATTTGCTCCTTTCCATAACTACTATGTGTCAGATCATCTTAAAAAATAGATTATATTTTAATCTATGCCAAGTATGGAGTAGATCACAAGACAGTCAGTTCCAGTAGCATGTGATTAGTTAGGGGGAGAAGAGGGGCTATAAAGGAATATTTCTTTGTTTGGGTGACACAAAGATGAATGGTCTATTGTCTTACTGTCTGAAAAGAAAAAAAGCCAACTCAACAGTGCCATCTCCTGGAGAAATTACCAAATACACTTTTTAACTATTAAATTTGTTGCCATTATCTGTGCCTTCTTTTTAAGGTGTTGCTTTTAATCATATGCTTAAGAGTATCTGTGTATTTCCTTCCTCAAACTATCAGCTGCTGGGGACATGATTTAGTATTTCATTTTTTTCTAACTACAGGGGCACTTAATACAAAAGTTGCACTGTCAGTTGTTAGTGAAATAATGCACATAATATCTTACTTTATTTGCAGGACTCAAATATGTAAATTTATTACTAAAAACCATACATAAAACAATTACACATCATGAAACCATTGCTTTTCTAGTAAGATCATTTCTTTGACACAAGAAGAAAGCTTGTTTTAATATTCTACCAAAAATCAAAGTTCTCTGTGTGTACTCTCCCTTCTCTGCCAAAAAAAAAAATTTTTTATATCCTTGAAGAATGTACATAATTATATAAGATATAAAATTTACTTTTACCAGTGTGAGGTACAAATACACTGCCCAGCCAGAGGGAGGGAAAAGTGTAAGCTGAAGCTAAGAGAGAGAGGCTAACAAGAGCTATTCCTTAGAATTTGAATTGGTTTTTCCCCTATGTAATGAAAGTGATTCATAGACACAACTCACCTTTTTAAAGTAGCACGTGCTTTGTCCATTTCTGCATTAACCTACAGAGTTAAAAGATAATATTGTTTGTCTGGTTCTCCCCTCTGGATCTCAGTTTCATAGAAGCACAGACCATATTTAGCATTTTCACAGCTCTATCCCTAATGCCTAATACATTACTTGGCATATAGTTAGGTAGGTGCTCAATAAATTTGTTAAATGAATAAACAAGTTGAGATAGGATTGTCATTGGTATTTTCCATTTGGATTTAATAAAACAAAGTGATCATGAGAGAAACAAATCTCCTAATCAACATGTTATATTTAATAGCAGGGTTAAAAATCACTAGGGAAGTTCTCCAGAACATTGGTAACAACATACTCTAGTTCTCTATCTTCCTTCTAGGGCAAAATTCCTTTCTTACAAATGTTTTCTGTCATTGCAGTTTCCAAATGTATAGAAGCACAGTTGATTTCTGCTGAATGACAGTATAAATTTAATATGAATTCAGCCTACTCAAAGTCATGATTTACTTTAACATCATAGAGTACAACTTCTTACACATATTAATAAAAGCAATACAGAGCCCAGCAAGTAATTCTGGGGTCCTCATTAGTGAATTACAATTAATCATGCTGTGGACAGTGCAAGTATATTTCAGATCTCCAGATTTCCATTACTCAAGAGTTGGTTATTTGAAACAAAAAAATCTAAGCTATTCAAGTCCCAATAACTTACTTTCTGTATCCATGGGCACTCAGCCTTAGATTCTTCATCTGTTAAGTAGTGATGATGACACCTACTGCCTATGGTCATTTTTGAGGCTCAGGTAGAATGGTTAGTTAAACAATCTCAACCAATCATTTGATGGCAGCTCTCATGGATGTTCGTAATACATTCCAAAGTCTACTGGAAACCTAATTTGAATTTTATATTCCTTTTTACTGATATGGCTAAGCCTTGTTATTAATTGCCACTGAAGCCAAGATCATGAATTCAATTCTTTTATAGTCCTTAACTTCATAAAAAGGGAAATCTCTTTCCAAATTGTCTATGAAGACTGCAGAACTGGTATATTGTAGGTGGTGTACTCCAACTCATCAATGTTTTGGGGAGGACCTCAAAACATGTTCTTTCAATTATCAATTAGTAACATCTCTTTCATATAAGGAAAGCAACAAAAATATATATTTACTCAAGACAAACTATAGGACTGAAATGGATTTACAGTGGTATTAACATCTATAACCACTGGGAGGAGCTGAGCTAGTTTGAGTTCATGTACCAACACCAAAGGATTCACGGATACAGTTGATTCTGTTGTGGAGAGTCACTAAAACAATTTTATAACAGACACTTTCATAGGATAGGGATAGTAATACCATATCCTTTTGGCCTGCTAACATATGAATTTCAAACAAAAGACTGCACTATAAGAGAACAGACATTTATTAACAAATATTTTAAAATTTTCTTTATTTCAGAACTGCCTTTATATGTACAGACATCATAAAAAAATGCACATATATTGGAGATTTTCCAAGAAACAGGAGCTGGAAATAAAATTTACAGGCAATTAAGAGAACTGAAATCGTCCCAGAGAAGTTCTGAGGATCACACTTCCTTAAATGTCCTTGATAACCTCTTCAAGTTCTTCCTTTGTGAACATGTGGAAATTCTGGCCAGGCTGTACTGTGGCTAGCTGGCAAGAAAGCAGAGAAAGGTTAATAAGCTGGGCTCAATTACCCTGCTGATGGCTCTAGCACGGTCAGGAGAGGCTATGCTGGTGATGCAGCTGTTCATTAGGAACTAAGGGATCTGCTGTCCCAAAGATATCCTTTCCAGGCAGTAGGTTCCTAAAATAGCTCTCTGGCTCTAAAATAAAAATGCTTATTGATCAAATTTTGTATTTGAGGTTAACTCACCACTAATAGTTAACCAAATGCATGGCACCATTGTTACTTCTTGAAGTTACTTCAACAAGGATCACATAAGCAGCAGCAAAGTATAAGGAGTCAGTACTTTTTCTGTTAAAGAGTCCTTTGGAAATATATTTAAAAGGCACATTTATATACTTAAAAGTTGAGCTTGTGTGGTGACCTCAGGTTACTTGGCCACTGTGCCTTATTCCCTGACTGTAAAATGGGGATAATACCTAACTCATAGAGTAGGTATTAAATGTTGTAAGGATTAAATGTTAATATATATAAAGTGCTTAGAAGAGTGCCTAGAACATAATGCACCAAATAATTGCTAACTATCATTGTTAGGTATTTTCTCTAAAATTGTCCATGTAGCAACTTTAAAAAGTTTGTTTTGTCTTTTTAAAAGGACTGGACATGAAAAGATTCCATTAATATTGGCACAGGAAATCAGTTGTGACGTAAGATATCAGTAATAACCAGCAGTCCAGATTATAATTTATTTATGCAATAAAAACTAGGGTCTGAAGATGGTTAATTTCAAATTTAACTAAAACTACTAGGTTTTCCATCATCTCTGCTGATCACATAGTTCTACATTTTGGGGCAATATAGAGGAATAGGTGCCACTATTCACATTTGCCTCAAAAGCTTTGTGCTTAATTTGTTTTAAATGTAATTTCCTCATTCATATGTGTGTGTGTATATATATATATATGTAATATAATATATACATATTTATCATTATTTTGTAGAGACAGGGTCTCACATCTCATTCTGTCACGTAGGCTGAAGTGCAATGGTACAATCATAGCTCACTGTAGCCTTGAACTCCTGAACTCAAGTCATCTTCCCACCTCCACCTCTCAAGTAGCTGGGATGACAAGAGGGAACCACCACACCTGGCTAATTTTTTTATTTTTTGTAGAGACAGGGTCTCACCATGTTGTTCAGGCTGGTCTCAAACTCCTGGCCTTAAGCAATCTTCCTGCTTCAGCCTCCCAAAGTGCTATGATTACAGGCGTGAGCCACCATGCCCAGCCTTTTAATTTTAAAATTAAATGCAGTAGGGCATTTTAAAAGTAATATTCATTACTGACATTTAATATAATTTGAAAGTTGCCAGACAGAATTAACATAATCCAGTTATATGGTGTTTATTATTCTCTGCCTCATCTATAAGTAAAATTCAGAAAAAGATTGCTGCACATCTTAAGACATCTGATGATGTTGTTTGGGAAGAGACTACATAAAAATGTGCTCCTCTCAAAGCCTGCAGTCTCCTGGCCGGGTGCGGTGGCTCACGCCTGTAATCCTAGCACTCTGGGAGACCAAGGCGGGTAGATCATTTGAGCTCAGGAGTTCGAGACCAGCCTGAGCAAGAGCGAGACCCCGTCTCTGCTAAAAATAGAAAGAAATTAATTGGCCAACTAAAATATATATATAGAAAAAATTAGCTGGGCATGGTGGCACATGCCTGTAGTTCTAGATACTCGAGAGGCTGAGGAAGGAGGATCGCTTGAGCCCAGGAGTTTGAGGTTGCTGTGAGCTAGGCTGATGCCACGGCACTCTAGCCGGGGCAACAAGAGTGAGACTCTGTCTCCAAAAAAAAAAAAAAAACAAAGCCTGCAGTCTCCTCTAAATTCTCCCAAAAGACAGATCCAATTACATGAAATGTCAGAAGACTCCCAAATATATTTGCAAAATATATGTATACAATTAACTATTGTCCATGTAAGCCATGAGTTCTATTCCAAGGATATTTAAAAATATAAATATGATTAATGCTTCTCTTAAGGTCTAATATCTTTACTTGATGATCAATAACAAGAGAACAGAGAGATAAAATGTCGGGATTTGAACAAAGTACTGCCTTCAGGAAGTTACTCATCACCAAATGAGTAAAAATAATCTCTTACATTTGCATAATGATAAATGTATTTACATAATGAATATGAAATATACTTTTCTATTTCTTATCTCACTTTACTTTCAAAAACCCTCTGTGAGGCAGGTAGAACAGATATTTTGTCATGTTCCATCAGTAATAATTACTAAGCACCTGTGTACTAGTCACAGCTGTATTAGGGACTAAGAACCCAAAGATGAGGAGAGTGTGTCTTATTTACTGAGGGCTCCAGATGCCAAATGCTTTCAGTGTCAGCTAACTGTTATAATAGAGCTAAGCATATGTAAAATAGTGATCTGGGGGATTCCAGGAAGGCTTCAAGGAGAAGCAACCTTTGAGTTGCACATTAAAGCATGGCAAGAATGGGTCAGACAGTCAAGGGGGGAACAGGCAGACTAAACGTGCAACTGCATAGAAGCACAAAACAACATGATATATTTGCAAAACTGAAAGAAAATTGTGTATGGCTAAAGCAGAGGTTGCACATAGGATATGAGATGAAATGGAGAAGGAGCAGGGGGGTCAGAGCTCAGAGGGAAAGAGTATATTAAAGTGGTTAAAAGTACAGGACCTAAAATCAGACCTGGATTCAAATCCTGACTTCACCATTTACCAGTTCTGTTATTTTGGGCAAGGTCCTACCCTCTCAAAGGTGCAGTTTGCTCCTCTGTAAAATGGAAATAGGAATATCTATCCTATCTTAGAGTTTGAGGATTAAAAGAAATAACTGCATGCAAAATGCCTAACAGATGAAACATATGACTTAAGAAATAGTGAATTATCATGTCATGAAAAGAAGTTTGGAATTTATCTCAGACAGTAGGAGTCAGAAAAGATGTTTTAAGTGGAGAACAATTAAGATTAGGTATGCATTAGAAAATCCACTCTAGTAGCATAATAACGAAAAAACGGACTGAAATGGAGGAGGGCAAGGCTGGAAGCAGGAAGAATAGGAGACCTCTGAAAACATACAAGGTAGGTGAAAAATGAGGATCTGAACAAAAGGCTCTAGAAGTAGAGATGGAGAAGGGGCACTGATCTGAGAGTTATTTAAAAGAGGGCAAAGGTATAATTTAGTGAAGAAAAGGGAAGTCAAAGTCTTCCAGGTTTCTGATATGAATGACAAGTACACTGGGGGTGACATCAACCAGAATTAGAAATATCAGAAGAGGAAATGGTTTTCAGGAATAATGATTTTAATTTTAGAATTGTCAAATTCGAGGTGAATGCTTCAGAAAGGTCAAATAATAATTCCAAACAGTGACCATGAAATCTGACAAACAGGAGTTATCTTAGCAAGGAGCTGTCTCATGAAAATAATAAGAGCTGAAATAAATGGTAGTGATTGAGGAATAAATGATAGGTGAGGCAGTGAAGATGTTGAATACAGATTCTGCTTGGAAGAGACTTAGCAATAAAGGTTAAAAAATAAGATGGATAAATAGCACTCAGCAATAAAATATAACATAAATGATATATACAACATGGATGAATCTCAAAATCATCATGCTGGGTGAAAGCCAGACATAAGAGTACACATTGTACAACTCCATTTATATGAAATTCTAGAACACAAATCTATAGTGACAAAAGATCAGTGGTGGGGGAAGTGACTACAAAGGAGTAAGGGGGAACTTTTTTGGAGGATGGAAATGTTCTATATCTTGATTGTGGTGGCAATACAGTGGTTACACATTTGTCAAAATTCACCAAACTGTATACTTTAAACAGGTGCATTTTACTGTATGTAAATTATACCTCAACAAAAAAGATGGGTAGAACACTAGGTAGAGAGTGTTAATAAAGATGGCTTTGCTTTATTTTTTTAAAGAAAGATGTAAGGCTGGGCGTGGTGGCTCACCCCTGTAATCCTAGCACTCTGGGAGGCCGAGGCGGGTGGATCGTAGAGCTCAGGAGTTCGAGACCAGCCTGAGCAAGAGCGAGACCCCACCTCTACTAAAAAAAAATACAAAGAAATTAGCTGGACAACTAAAAATATATAGAAAAAATTAGCCGGGCATGGTGGCGCATGCCTGTAGTCCCAGCTACTCGGGAGACTGAGGCAGAAAGATTGCTTGAGCCCAGGAGTTTGAGGTTGCTGTGAGCTAGGCTGACGCCACGGCACGCTAGCCCAGGCAACAGAGTGAGACACTGTCTCAAAAAAAAAAAAAAAAAAAAAAGATGTAACTTGGATATTTTCCTTTTCTTAGAGGAAGTGGCTCATAGCAAGGCTGGAGAATGGAGGGGTAAAAGATGGAACAAGGACTTAAAGGAGATGGAGGAGGAAGTCCTTAGAGTAGTGGCTCCCAAATGTCTGTCCTTCTTAGCTTGACCTTCAAAATTATCTGAGGAGCTTTCACGTTTAGATTTCTGGGCCTCATTTACAGAGACTCTTATGGACAGACAGGTTTAAAAACCATGTGTTAGAGCATTGGTAGAGAAGTTAGTCTTGGACACTCCTTTTAAGAGACAGGGTTCTGCTCTGTCGCCAGGCTAGAGTGCAGTGGCACGATCATAGTTCACTGCAGCCTCAAACTCCTGCACTCAAGAGATCCTCCAGGCTCAGCCTCCTGCATAGATAACATTACAGGCATGAACCACTGCACTCAGCACCCCTTTTTTAATGTGAAGAAAACTATAGTCACAGGGGTTAATGTGGTTAGTTAATGCTACAGCCTAGAAGAGACATACCTGATGGTCTTTTCAGGGTAATAACATAGTGGCACTAAAACTGAATGAACTGGAAAATAACTGCATTTTCAGTTGAATCAAACAGGCTTTAGAGCCTTCATTGTCAAATCAACAGAGCCACAGTGAACTCCTCTGAGGTGGCAAAGAGAGAGTAGAGATGCCAAGAACTTGTCTCATTCAGTAACAAAGAAAACAAAGTACTAGAAAAGTACTGACAAAATCCCTCCTAAAGGTCAAGATGGGAGTATTAGTGCATGTGTTGCACCTCATCTTCTCAGAGATTGGCAAGAAGAGGAAGTATTTTCAAATCTGTGTTAAGAAGGTAAAAAATATCATATTTATGAAGTAACTTTTTCTACCATGTTAAATGCCCCTCTCTCCATTAGTGCTCAAGGAGCAAGCCAACCACCTCCCACTATCCTTACTCAAACTCCTCTTCTCAGATCCTCCTACCACTCCTAAAGCCAGCCTCCTATTTTAGTATCTAGTTTTGCCCCTTTCACGGCAGCCTATGAAACCTGGCTCTATTGATGAGATATTCACCAACAACACTCTCCATTCTGTCCTTAACTAGTCAATCCCCTACCAGGGTTTAATCCAACCATCCATTTTCTCATGAGCATGGCTGACAAATATCCTGGTGTGTCCTGATTGGTGTAATTACTAATTTATAATTATAGCCTCAGCTGGCCTTTAAAAATTTCTAATTGAAATATAATATATACTACATCTCCATAATCTCTATCCTGACTTTTTAGAATAATTCGCTTTGTTATTCTAGCCTCAGCTAGTATTTTAATGTGGCCCAGCAATCCTTTTACTCATCCCTGTCTTCTCTTTTCATTATCCATAATGACCTTTCCGAATATTTCTCATTTTTCTTAATTTCACTGTTTCATTCACTCACCCTCAGAAGATGACCTAACAATTACCAGGGAAACATAAGACATCTCTCCCAATTTATCTCCAAACCTACCTATCTTTACCCATCATTACTTCCTTTTCTCCTGTCTCTTAGCATTCTAAACAAGGACATTCAGAATCTGGACCATGCCTCTCCAGTCTCACCTGTTGCCACCTCCCCTATCTTATGTACATCCCACACCCCAGCAATCAGACAAAATCCTCAAAGTTTCCTTTTATGCATAGTTATTTTCACATCTTTGAGCCATTGCACATACTGGTCCCTCTTCCTGAAATACCTTTCTGCTCCTTTCTCCAGACATCCTCTTCCAGGAAGCTTTCCTAATGTCCTAGTCAAAATTTTGTGTTCTCATGGCAATTTGTTCTTACTGCTATTATTAATATAAAGCATATCCTAAACTCTTATTAATCTGTTATGTCCCCTACATTATACAGTATACTACTTGAATAAGAATTGGATTTTTCTGTGTCTATATGCCTACATCCAGCTATCTGTCATGTAATGGGTACTCATGCTGAGTGAATTTTACTTTTTAAAACCAACTCCTTCATTTGTACTATAGCTTTCCTCTTCTAGAACTTTTCCATCACTATCCTAACCTCCCCTTTTCTTTTCTTTTAATGTTTTTCTATCCACTAGTATTTTCAAGACTTTCCCCATCCTTAAAAAGACACAAATCCTTTTCTTTAATGCTGCCTTTTGACTAATCAAACCTCTTGAAAAAACATATTCTTGTTTTCTCCACTTGATCACCTCCCTTTCACTCTTTAACTCTTTGAATTCTGGCTTCTGCCATCACCACTTTACTAAAGCTGTTTATTATTCAAAAGTTACCAATAATTTCTTAAGAACTGAACATACAAAAATGTGATTTTCTTGATCTATTCAATCCTCAGAAATGGGAGTTATGATATCTGAATAAAAAACAATGAAACAGAAAAATACCTCTATGTTAGTTGCATTCAGCTTCTCCTCCATTACTTGTTTAAGGATGATGAGTGAAGACTTGATGGCTTCTTTCAGAGTCATAGACTTGAAACAAAGATGGTGAGAAGATAAGCCATTATACATAATCCTTCCTTCCTACAGAGATTTCCCCTTTATCTCAATGAAGAAATGAATTAGTAAATGTTAATATATCAAACATCTTAATTAGTACAGTGCATTACAAGTATCTCCAAAACTCAAGTAAATAAGTAAAGTACACTTATTCAGACGGGAAAAAAAAACCTTATTTTGAGCCACAACAAAGTCACCAACTTTTTCTTACTAAAAGTTCTTTGAAAAAGAGGAAAGGGTTACACTTCTCTAGTGTACATTTGAATTCCTCTTTTAATTTAGAAGCAAGATAAGATGATATTGGTGATACCCTATTAATAATAATGCCAAATGATCTATAAAGGCAGCCCAATGGTTTAGAAACTTCATTCTTTTCTTTTTAGAAATGGGGTCTTGCTATGTTACCCAGGCTGGTCTTGAACTCCTGTGCTCAAGTGATCTTCCTGCCTTGGCTTGCCATAGCACTAGGATTAAGGTGTGAGCCACTGTGCCCAGCCAAAAATTCACTTTTTTTTTTAACCCCATTTCTACCTATTACAATTTTCTCCACATGTAAAATCAATACTATCAGGAATTGATGTGAGCAGGCATCTCTGTATGAACCATCTGAATGATAAATATGGCAGCCTTCAAACATACTAATGGGTTACCCAAAACCAAATTTTTCCATCCTACAAAGAAAGTACCAAATGCCTACTTGGTTCAAGAGCTAAACTACAAATTTACTGCTAAGTAAAGCTATGAGGATAGAGGGTAAATATATTGTGGTATATCCATACCATGGTATACTACTCAGCAATAAAAATGAACTGTTGGTACAACATGAATGGATCTCAAAAACAGTATGTTGAAAACAAACAAAAAAATACAAATTGTATAATTCCATTTATAAAAAAGCACAAGAACAAACAAAACTAATGTATAGTGGTAAACATAGTGGCAAGGGAGGGGGAGAGATTGACTGGAATGTGGATGAGCATTTTTTGGGGGGTGATGGAAAGGTTCTATATCTTGTGGTTCAAAGGGTATATATATAATTGCCAAAACTCATAGAATCAAACTCTTTAAGGTCTGTACATTTTATTATATGTAAATTATACCTTGATTTTTATAACAATAAAAGTTGTGAGAATGCTTAATTACCTTGTGGTAAACTTCTTGCAGGGAGCTCTGGGCACCTTCTGAAGCAGAGCCAATTGCTCGAGCATCACACTGTACAAAGGTCCCAGAAGGGTCCATATGAAACCTGTAATACCCCCAAAAGAAGAGGATTAAAATGTTTAAGAGTGGTAGCAGGCCAGGCGTGGTGGCTCACGCCTGTAATCCTAGCACTCCGGGAGGCCGAGGCGGGCGGATCATTTGAGCTCAGGAGTTTGAAACCAGCCTGAGCAAGAACAAGACCCCATGTCTACTAAAAATAGAAAGAAATTAATTGGCCAACTAAAATATACAAAAAATTAGCCAGGCATGGTGGTGCATGCCTGTAGTCCCAGCTACTTGGGAGGCTGAGGCAGAAGGATCACGTGAGCCCAGGAGTTTGAGGTTGCTGTGAGCTAGGCTGACGCCATGGCACTCTAGCCCAGGCAACAGAGTGAGACTCTGTCTCAAAAAAAAAAGAAGAAAAAAAAAAGAGTGGTAGCACTTTATGTAACAAACATCTCACTAAAGAAAAGTATAAATGCTTGGCCCCACAACCAGGAAACACCACTAAAATACTGAGGCACAGGTCCAAAAGATATTCTATCTGGAGAAACCAGATATTTTAAAAAGTGTTTAAGAAAATTAGTAATTTCCTCAGGGATTAAGAAGAAAAGTATAGTATACATAAATACGGCACTTGTGTATGCCTATCTGAATAATATTTTGAGGATGAGGATCAGATCAACAATCCAGAGCAAAGCTCTAAAACATACCCCACCTATAGTAACAAACTGATTTCTAATTCCTTCTAGAATTAGCACTGATTCCAACAGAAGATTTCTTTATGGAATCCCCAAATTTGTTTGTATAAACAGCATAGAATCACTGAATTTTAGAGTTAGAAGCCTTTCTTTTTTTACAACTCTACAATAATCTTCTCAGTTGATTTAAACTACCAATCCTTACCCCAAATTAAGATGACCCCACCACCAACAACAACAAAAGCAGGGAAAAACCCTGCAAAGTAGTACTTACAGCTGGGGTCCTTTCTCATCAACTCCTCCAAATAACAGTGCTACTCCAAAGGGACGAGACTAGAACCAAAAAGAAGTATTAAGACAAGTGGCTGTGAAGTAAGGGAGGTAAGAGGGGCTAAGAAAGTTATGTTCAGAGGACAAATATCCTAAGTTCCATAGGACAATAAGAAAACTTGACACAAGCATCACACTCACCATGGCACCTGGATCTGCATCTTCTTCTCCAAACTGTAGAGCCAGATTGGACACAGCCTGGGTCACACTCTCCACTGTCATTGTTTCATTGTAGGTGAACCAATGGTTCTAGAAGAGCAAGAATGATACACCTTATAAGAAGGGCCTTAAAGCAGCCCACCATCTCATACACACATCCCTTTGAAATGTGGTTGGAAACTGAAAGCTCAGGTGTATTTTTCTTAATTAACATTAGACATGAGTACTTGGGACTGCATGAGAGGAACAGAAATAGCTCTGGAAATAAACATCAAAAGGACTCTAAGCAATGACAGACTAGAGAATTATGCACTTGAAAAATAGGGTTAACCCCTCAAAGCACCAAGTTTATTCTTTTCATAAAGTAAATGCTGATAGTCAAGTGCCACCTTCCTTCAAAGTCTCTATCTTACTCTGTTGGTGTTTAAGTTAAATGACTTACTCTTTAAGTACTGACAGCAAACTTGCAAATAAGTGCAAAAAATTTTACCATGAAATATTTTTTTCTTACTAGTTTCTTACTACTCTCCAGGCAGCAGGTATTCAGTTAAAAAAAAAAAAAAGAAATTTTTTTTCAGCATTCCTGACCAGTACTTGTCACTTGGTACAAATCATTACTCACCAGAGGAGAGCTGTTACTTGTAAGCCTGGCAGCAAAGGCAGTTGGGGGGAGAATGTCCTTTAACTATGTCCACCTTCTGCCATGGTGCTCCCACAGAAAGTCAATTAGGGAACAGAATGCAGTATAATGCATGCTTTATATAAGGCAAATCCAAAAGAAGCAAGAGACTGTCAGCACTATTGACCAGAGCTTCCTTAAAGCTGCAATGGTAACAGCTAAACTCCAAGCCCCAGAAAGTTATCACTGGGAATTCTACCCAAAATCACTCCCAAGAGCCACATCTCATATTGACAAAGGTACCTGCAATATAGCCCAGGAAGCTATATCAAGACTAAACAAGGAACTCAAGCATCACGGTAAAAAGGAGATGATGCCAATTTTACCTGTGTCTCCACTCTGGCTTTATCAATTAAAGTCTTAGCATCAGCAATTAGCCCACTCATGGCACAACCTGCAATGTAAAAGCAACAGTGACCCAGTGGCCAGATCATTGTAGAACTCTTTCATCTACTCAGGAAATCCCAAAATTCTGGAATGGAACCTTGGCAGCCATTCAGCAATCCCATAGCATTATACCCAATAGGTTAGATGGGAAATGATCTATGCTGAATCCAAGTATAATGATGTTACAAACAAAAAACCATCCACAATGACACAGAAGTCCAGATAATAAGACAGAGAAACCCAGCTAACCAAACATGAAATTTCACATATTACATCCCTAAACATGCCGTTAGCACTCTTTGTAGACCATGACACATTTTTGAATTAAGCAAACACTAATGCCCCAACCTAAGAAATAAGGAAAACAAAAACCATCTCACTATGGGCTACAGTGGAAGACCTAGAATAAAAGTAAAAGCCTTTTTTACCTTCTTGTCCCAAACACAAACCAACTAGTTATATTAAAGAGGAAGTTTGCAAGATTATGGCTATAACTGTTATTTTATATGCCATGACGCAAATCTAAATCTCCAGCCTAGGTTTCTCTCCCAAATTTCAGACTTTATAAAGCCAAATGACCCCTTTGATATATCTACGTGGATATACCACACACTCAACTCATCTTATTTCCCTTCTAGACTCCCATCTTCTTCTTTAGCCCTCACAACCAATCAGATCCCAACTTCTGTCAATCTGTATCTGATTAACTTGTCTAGCATTAGTCCTTCTTCTCTATTCTCTGGCCATTGCCTTAGTTTGTCTGGACTATTACAAAAGTTTCTTAACCTCACCACCACTGTTTGGACTATTACAAAAGTTCCTTAACTGGTCTCCCTGCCTCCAGTTTCAGTCCCGTTCAGTCTACCTTTAGCACTGTTATCAGAATGGTCTTTCTAAAATTCTAATGTGATCATATTACCTCATTGTATAAAACCTTTCCCATCAATGGCTCAAGTTCAAGCTATTTAACATGGTATTAATAAAAAAGGGACTTCCACTCTCTGATCCCAAACTCATCTCTTGCCACAGTTCACCTCCTAGTCATATTAAACAACATGTGCCACTGTATTTTATATTTTACACCATAGCTTCAGTCATCTCTATTCCTTCTGACTAGGATGCTCTCTTCTTGCGATACCCAGACACTTGTTTGCCTGGTAAACACTTCTTTAAGAATTAAACTTAGCTCAAGTATCACCTTCATGGAATCCTTTTCTGAAAGCCCACCACTGACCCAAGGCAAAACTAATTATTTCCTCCTTTGAACCCCTACTGAGCACACACGAGGAGTCATTCTTAATACCTATATCACTCAATTGTGTTTACTCATTTACATATTCACCACCACAATTAGACTGTATGCTCCTAAAAAACAAGGACTATGTCCTATTCCTCTCTGTATCCCTGGTGTCCAGTGTAATGTCTGGCACATGGTAGGTTCTCAATTTGTTGAATGAAGGGACATTAACCCACCTACAAAAGACAGGTGACTTGACATAAAGCAGATACAATATTCTAATCTTAAAAGAGTAAACTTCAGTTTCTACTTCTATAAAAGAGATTCTATCAAGTTCCCAGAGTCACCATGGCATTTGGTTCTGATGCCTTCAAGCCATTAATTATTTTACCAATGTTTCACTAATTAGATTAAGAAAATTTGGATAACCATGCTATAAATAGAACTACTCACCCTATAATGCTACAATGATGTCAGAAGCCAAGGCAGGAGAATTATAATAAAGACCAAAAAGGGGGGGATGAGAGGGCAAGGAATAAAAAGATAAATCTAAAAACAGAGGAAAAAGACTGATCTGTTATAACTCTCTGAAGCTTAGTCACTGTGAAGATCCTTGAGACTTCCTCTTTTCTCAATAGACACCCTACCTTCCTACACATGATCCTTTGCTCCTGGTGGCCTCCTACCAGGCCTAACATTAAGACCCAGCCATCATAGTGAGCTAGCCTATGATTCATCCTTTACATATTTCAGTAATTATCACATTTGCCAAGTCTAAATCTGAGGGAGAAAGGAACTTCTGGGAGTAGGTTAAACATAAATGAGTCCTGCAACTGTCCTGATCCTAAAGTTATACGTCTGGCTTACTGCCTGGAAAACAATAGCTAATGAGGGGATAGGTGTTTATCTCATGAACCTCCCTTAGAATATCACAGAGGACTAATTAACCCAAGCCAGACCCTACTGAACAGCTTTCTTCTACTCCTTACCTATGTGAGCATCAATCTCTACAATTTTCTCAATGCTGCTGGGTTCCATGAGCGGGGAGGTAATTCTCTTCTCCACAGCTAGGCACACTCCCTCTGATGTCTGGATCCCAATGGCCGTAGAACCAAGCTAAAGAGAAACACATTATGACTACCATGTACAGGTCAAGAAATAGATATCTCACTGTATATTTTCATAAGATAAAAGCTTTAATTGGCCATATCTAATATGTAGAGAGAACAAGGAACACCCTAATAATATACTGTTCCTGTCAACAGCAATAACATTGATTTATAGAATTTTGTGCTTCTATAAGAGCAAGTTCAATAAAGTCTTGAACACATGTGAAAAATCCACTCTCCAATGTCAATATTTGGGGGAAGGGAAGATTCTGAAGTTCCAAATATAGTGGGCAAGAAAGGAAGAAAACTAATGTTTTTTTCTGGACCTGGACTCTTTTCACCTCTGCTATCTATCTTGGTCTGTCCCAAAAAGTGCTATTTCCCAAACAAGGAAGGGAGGGAAGGGGGAGGGGAGGGGAGGGAGGAAGAAAGTAAGTGGAGGGAGGGAAGGAGGGAGTGAAAAGGAGAGGAAGGGAGGGAGAGGAAAGAAAAAGAAACACCTCCCCATGACCATCAATAATATAAAAATAGTAATTTAATCATTCAAGATCACTAGAAGTCAACAATATAGCCAAATTCATCTCTTCATCTCCATTCCAACATCCCAGTCATCTACCTCTCTATGCCTGTTTCCTGCAAAACAAGGAAAATGATAACAATACCTATATTGAGAACGATAAACACGTTAATACATAAAATGTTTAAAATGGTGTCTACCACATAATACATGAACAAATGTTATTCTTGTTAATATCTACATTACTTCAATAGCCTCTCCCCATCTTTGATATCTCTCTCCCAATGTATCTTTCAAAAATGTTATAGCCTAATTTAGCTAATAAAATGCTATTATAATTATAATAATTATATTTCTTCTCTGAAGAACTAATATCTCCCTATATTGCCTATAACATAAAATCCAAACAAACTTCCAGAGCCTTCATAACCTGATGCCACTTTTCCCTTCCAACTTTATTACTCATTATTCTCCAAGAAAATTCCTCAAGTACAGCCCAACCCATTTGCTCAAGCCATATTGTTCCCTACCTTTGCACCCCTGCTTCTGCTGTCTCCCCTGGAATATCTCTTTTTTCTGCCTATCCAAATTTCACTCTTTATTCATGAAGCCATCCATGACTGTGCTCTCTGCTCTGAATTCCCACTATGTTTAGTTATTTCTACAAAGCAATGACTGTCAAGAGTACGAATTGCAAAGAGTTCCACAGAATTCCATGAATCTTTTGCTTAACATGTCTAAAGACTGAATGATCGATCATATCTCACACATGTCATTTTTCAAATGTATAAAGTTGTAACTTTATTTAGAAGTGTTATTAAATGTATACCAGCTTTTTATCATGTATTTTCTTAATCAACAGATACATGCATAACTATAGGAGATGAACTGTTGAAAAATTTTATGTAAAAAATAAGTGCTAACACTTCTAATTAAAGGTGCAGACTGAATACATACATTAGCTCCACTCCTTCCTCAGGTCTATTAATACAAAATTAAAGGGCTTTAAAAAAAAAACAGGCGTGATTCTACTAAAACAAAGAGAATGGGAGAAGATACTACAACAAAATTTTGAAGCAAGAAAGAAGATGGGTTAATAATTTACTTAAGCAGACCTGAGAAATTCAAATCCTAAACCAGCACTAAAGAAGGTCAAGAAACAACCTGGGCCAGGCATAGTGGCTCATGCCTGTAATCCCAGCACATTGGGAGGCCAAAGTGGGAAGATCGCTTGAGGTCAAGAGTTTGGGACTAGCCTGGACACTCAAGACCCTGTTTCTACAAAAAAAAAAAAAAAAAAAAAAAAAAAAAAAAAAAAAAATTAAAAATTAGCTAGGTGCAATGGTGTGTTCCTGTAGTCCCAGCTACCCAGCTACTTGGGAAGCTGAGGTGGGAAGATTGCTTGAGTCTAGGAATTCAAGACTGTGCCACTGCACTGCAGCATGGGTGACAGAGTAAGACCATGTCTCTTAAAAAAAAACAAAAAAGACAACCTGATTTGTATAACAGGACCCCCAAAAAAGAAATGGTGGCAACAAGGACCTTTGGAAATGGAAATGAAGGAGAAGCTAAAAATTGCAAGGTATTTCAACATCTGCTTAAAAAACAGATTCCTTGATTCCCTCCCCTACGCTGTAAAGCTATATGACTGCCCTCACCCCCATTCCTGCAGAAGATTCTGGGTTTAATCTCTGGAGAAGGTAAAAAATAGGGTCCCTGGATTGGGGGACACCAAACACAGTCTAAGACAGGCATACTATACTGAAAACTGGGGAATTAAGTAAAAATTTACAAACCTAATGTTAAAAACCCCAGCCTTCTTTCTCCATTCAGCTCTCAGAAGTCAGCAACCAGAAACACTCTCTTGGCATGAAATGAGAAGTGGCAGTTTTCTCTAGAGTAGTGGTTTTCAAACTTTTTGACCAAAATTCACACTAAGAAATACATTTGATATCATGACCAAAATGCACAGATATAAATACATACCAAAAACAAAGTTTCATGAAAAAAATATGTACCAATACTATGGGCAAGGCATTATGATATCTACTGCTCTATTCCATTTAAAAAAGAAATGTTCCTCATGACCACTAACTTGATTCCAATATCCACTAACAGGTCTAGACTTGCAGATTGAAAAACACAGCTCTAAAGAATCCGACCAGATCAAAAGAGAAAAAATGTAAAGAAAAGTTAGAAAAAAAATTCTTGAAGAAAAATAAAATATTTTATCCATAAAACAAGAACAGAGTGCTAAGAAGAAAAAGGAAAAAACAAGATCTTGAAAATTAAAAAGTTCCTATAAACTACTGGGAATGGGTTCATAACCAAACTGAGGAAATAAATAAAAAAAGACGACAACATGGGATCAAACACAAGAGGGAGTGAAAGAGAATACCTAGAACGATACTGACAGAAAATTTTAAGTCTATAGCTGTGCAGCAGGCCCAGATAACAACCAGTCCAGACTGGACTAGGTCAAAAAGCTCCAAGATTTCTTTAAGAATTCTTAACAGGACACTTAATGTTTTGAGAGGATACACATAACTTTGAGAGACTTTGGCATGAATTATTGTTATATAATTTAAAAAACAACATTGTGCAGAAACAAAAATAAGCACAGAACACAAAATGGCTCAACTGTGAATAGTATTTATAGTCATACTAACATAATTGTTGACTAATGATCTAACAAAATTATGATACATATCACATTAACTGCCATGTGAGTTGTATTTAACTCGATAGTTTTGAGCCCGAGGCCTCATGAAGCATATGTAACTCATATTCTTTATCTTGGGAGCTGCGTGGTACACAGGCAACTTACGCTGCCATGCTGTAGTATACATGTTATGTGATGGGTGGCCCCCTGAGCACCTCTGCAGCTGGTTTGTGAAAATCTTACTTGTTGATGTTCTTTCTTATTGTTACAATTCACATTGACAATTCAACTCTAAAAACACGGACTAAATGAATAGAAGTCAATAACAAACTATTCATTAAATTGGAAAGGATTATTTTGTTTTCGAAGTTTTTATTCGATTTTTGTAATAAAACACCGTGGCCCCAAGGAAAAAGTTTTTTCTACTCTGGCAGTCAATGTGATATTATATATTGAGAGGAATGCCCTACCCCCACCCCACTAGGCAACTGTGTGTGGCGGGGGTTAGGGGCATGGAGCAGAAATCTTCATCCTCCATAATGAAAAGACTATGGATAATGCCTAACAAAAAAGTAAGTATGTGTTCTAGAGATATGGAGGTACATGCCTAGAACATTATCAGCTAAAAGAATTTAAAGTGTTACCTCTGAAAAGCTGAAAATATTAATAGATGGGACAGGCCCGGGAAATGCTGTTTTTCTTACAAAGTTTATAGAACTGTTTTGTCTTTTTTGGGGGGTGGGGTAAGAGATAGGGTCTCTGTCACCTAGGCTGGAGCGATGGCACAATCATAGCTCACTTTAGCCTTGAACTCCTGGGTTCAAGTAATCCTCCTGCTTCAGCTACCCAAGTAGCTGGAACTATAGGCATGTGCTACCATGCCTGGCTAATTTTTTTTTAAGTTTTGTAGAGATGGGGTCTCACTATGTTGCCCAGGCTGGTATCGAACTCCTGGCCTCAAGTAATCCTCCCTCTTTGGCCTCCCAAAGTGCTGAGATTACAGATGTATTTTACCTTTTGACTCTAAAACTACATCCATGTATACCTTAAAAATTCAATAGTCAGAAACCACTGCCAGAAAATTTACTGAGCACTTAGTTGTGCTCTAATTGTTTTCTATATAGTATACTGATCTTGAATCCCCAAATGAACAGGGTAGGACAGAATTCATATTTACTTTTTAATTTTATCTAGAAGAGTGGTTCTCAATAGGGGATGGTTTTGTCCCCTATGGGACACTGGCAAAGTATGAAGGTATTTTTAGTTGTCACAACTTGAAAAGTGAGTGCCTCTGGCGTCTAATGGGTAATGGCCAGGAATATTGCTAAATATCCTACAATGCAGAGGATAGCCCCTGACAAGAGAGAATTATTTAGTCCAAAATGTCAACAGTCCCTGGGAACTATAATTACTATGTGGAGGAAGTGCTCTCATAGCACAAGAATAAATTCTCAGCCTATTCAATATGGCTTCTAACTTAAATAACTTCCTAGGTTTCTAATCCAAAAAAGGGTCAATATTTTGAGACAGGCTATTTAATAAAATATATCAAAATTCAAGATAATGTTCTTTTTATACTTACATTTCCCTCCAGATATTTCAATATTATAATTCTGCCTAAATTTTTCCCTCTACCCGACTTGGTGGAGATTGGGTATAGAGAGAAAAGAGAGAGAACTTTTTGAACTAGCTCTACATATATTTCTTTAGTAAAACTCATTAGCATAGTAACCAAGATCTAGATGCTCAATATAACAATTTTGACATTATCACAGATTTCCATTCCCTCTCCCAAGAAACCTACTCCAAAAACGCTTTCTTCTACCTCTGCTGGCTGTATCTGACCCATGCCATTCATAGGGTACCTCCAAGTGATAAATTTCTACTGTCAGCCATTTTTAGTCATTCTCCAGTTCCTTTCATACTACTAAAGCCTTATAGTTATCAAATTGCTTTCTCATTGGCCACTCATAAGTTGCCAAGGCAACAAGCAAGTTGTTTCAACTCCAAAGTGCCTGAATTTTCACATAAGTCACATGCATTCAGGGCTACACCACTATCTCTAACCTAGCCCAACCTACGACTACAGAAGTAAGATACCACACCTCAATTACCAGTAGACAATCTGGAAATTAATAGCCGTAAGGAGCTTAAAAGCAGGATCCAAAAAACTGAGCATTACTCTTAGCTTGCATGCCTGGGCAGAACTCTTGTTTAGCTAAAGCTCAAAATAAATGCTACAGCTTAAAATTCTGATAGTCTAGCATTTTACAGTAATGTATGTTTTCAATACAGGGCAAAGATTATCAGATATAAAAATAGCTGGCCGATCATTTTCTGTCCCACTATCACAATGCTTCCAGTTTCACTTCTGTCTTCAACTAATCAGAATCTCTTTTCCCCTTTTGCAGATTCTTATACACCCATTTTCCTTAAGGCACTCTTTCTACAAGAGGTAACTTAAGAGAGAAACACAACAGATCTCTTCAATTATGTAAGGAACTGTATTATGGAAGAGGTTTAAACATTCTATGTGGTTTAAGAGCAAAATCAGGGCCAACTGAAGGAAACTTCAGGAAGCTAGACTTTTGACTCAATACAAGGATAAATTTCCAAAATCACCATGAACTGTTTCAAATAGAATGAGCTACCTTGTGAGAAAATATCATCACTAGAACTACACAAATAGAGATTATTCAGAAAGAGGCTGTTTGGGGATAAAGAGGTGATTCAAATAGAGTAAAGAGCTGAACGAGATCACTGATTCTCTATTCTTGTCAGACATTAGAATAACTGGGGCCTGACACCTGGGCCTTACCCCAGACAACCTAAATCAGAATTTCTAGGGTGAGGCTTAGATATCTTTTTTGTTTCTTTCTTTTAAACATTCCCCAGTGATTCCTTTCAACACTAGATTTAAAGATTTTAGATATCCATGTTTCCTTCATCTTTGTTTTTCTGTTAGGTTCTTCTTAAACATCCATTAACCAAAAAACTATTTGGATTACCCGTAATCCAACAAATATAGTTCCCACATGATAACTAACTTTAGGTATAGATAGCTTACTTTCTAATTTTTGGAATACTGGTTTGAACTACTTGATTTTATGTTACCAGATTACAGGACACATCTTTTATTCATTCCCTAAAATTCACAACTTTACCAATAAGAATACAGAGGTGGTCAGTTACATGATTTGCTCAAGAATACAAAATAATAGAAAATAATGCAAGTGCTAACTTTAGACTTCTACACCCCTCTTTATAGCCAAGAGGATTATAAAAACAAACATGCCCCCACCCCTACTGAGAAAAAGCTACTTACATAATTATGAAGTAGGAACTGTCTTATGGAAGAGGTTTAAACATTAAAAAAACTACTATGAAGTAGTTACCTGCTCAAAAAGTTTTAAAATAGATGTCAGCTATAGGACTGAAATTGTTATAAAAATGATTAATAACTGTAGCTGTGTTGACCGACAGGAAAAAAAATGGTTAATAGTAGTCGAGTAAAGGGATATGAGAACATTTTATAGAGAAATAGCTAAAACACATTTATTCCAAATGTTCTGCCAGCAAAGTGTAAGGTTGCCATGAAACTTCAAAAAACTATGCTACTTGCTACTATACCTTGATCGCCTCAATGGCATATTCCACTTGAAATAATCTTCCTTCAGGAGAAAAAGTATTCACGCCCCTATAATTAAAAAAAAAAATTATTAACAGTATTCTCTACTTCACCCACAACACTCTGTAGCTATTTTTTTGTGTGTGTGCATTAACCATTTCTCAAGGGAATGAAACTTACATGTAGAACACTTCTGCCCCACTCCCAGAGTCTTCTCAAACTCAACAAATGAGAGCAGGTGACTTTTCTGCTTCAATCCTGAATCAACCTGGATTAATCCTAAATCAACTTAACAAGTCCTTCTGTAAGTTCATGTCCCCAAACTACCAAGCAATTCCCAAGAAAAGGTTCATTTTTCCTTATCCTCTTCCCGTTATGTGCATTTGATGATAATATCTTAATTTTCAGTGAAAGTTAGTCACAGGGACATTTCTCTAGTTATTTGTATGATTTAGTATTATTATTTTAATAACAGATTGAAAGTTCCTAAAGCCTAACCTAGTTCATTCGCCCAATAGATATTTATACCAATTACAAGCCAGACTGCTTTTCTACCTAAAACACTTCCCCAACTTTCCTTGCTCCAGTGTGTTGGAAATCCCTATAGAGAAGTGGCACCAATCATGGTCTTAGCTATAAAAGCTTTGACAGCATACAATGGACACTTTAAAATATCTGAACAAATGAATGAAAATAGTTATAATCCTTGGTTTATGTAGTCTGGACTTTATAACAGGTAATATGATATATAGTACAGTGTTTTCGAATTTGTTTTACCAAAAACTTTTTTATAAGAAATTTTATATATAACCCCAAAATATAAATAATAATAATAAAAGCTGACATTTACTGAGTATTTACTTTATGCCTGGACTTTAAATGATGTAACTCAATACTCAAAATGATCCTAAGAAGTAGTATTCTAGAACAAATACTATTTTGCAGATGAAGTTGAGACACAGAGAGGTATATAAGTGACAGAGCTGGAATTAGAATTTAGACAATCTGACTATAGAGACCAAGCTCTCAACTATTCCACTATATCACCTCTAGGAATTATCTTGGCTAAATCAGAGATGTAGGGAAAATTCTACCATCCCAGCGCTCAGATTTGCTCCTGAGGGAATATCTCTCAGGCCATTTAAAATGAAATTTAGGGCTCTAAAGAACAGTTTAAAAATCACTGAAACAGGCCAGTCACAGTGGCTCACACCTGTAATCCTAGCACTCTGAGAGGCCAAGGCAGGTGGATCGCTCAAGGTCAGGAGTTCAAAACCAGCCTGAGCAAGAGCGGGAGACCCTGTCTTTACTAAAAATAGAAAGAAATTAATTGGCAAACTAAAAATACATAGAAAAAATTA
>VBSM01000729.1:19012259-19036768 GCA_008086735.1 Cheirogaleus medius | reverse complement strand
TCTGCTTCAAAAAAAAAAAAAATCACTGAAACAAAAGTTTAAAGTCAGAAGACCTGGGATTGAGTTCTAGCCCTACCACTTACAGCTTTAATTCCCTGAACTGAAAAAATATAATACTTGTCCTGCCACTGTCACAAGGCAATTGAGTACTGAATTGCACAGAGTATGAAAGAACTAGCCAGGCATGGTGGCTCACATCTGTAACTCCAGTACTTTGGGAAACTGAGGCAGGAAGATCGCTGAGGCCAAGAATTCACGACCAGCCTGGGCAACAAAGTGAGAACCCCCGTCTCTATTATTAAAAAAGAGAAAGAACTTTGTAAACTGTAAAGCACTATGTGATTATAGTATTTTTTCACCCTAGTTTATTTATTTATATTTATGAATTTATTTATTTTTGAGACATAGTCTCACCTGTTGTCCAGGCTAGAGTGCCATGGCGTCAGCCTAGCTCTCAGCAAGCTTAAACTCCTAGGCTCAGGCGATCCTCCTGCCTCAGCCTCCCAAGTAGCTTGGACTACAGGCATGCACCACCATGCCTGGCTAATTTTTTCTATATATTTTTAGTCGTCCAGCTAATTTCTTTGTACTTTTTTAGTAGAGACGAGGTCTCGCTCTTGCTCAGGCTGGTCTCGAACTCCTGAGCTCTAAGGATCCCCCCACCTCAGCCTCCCAGAGTGCTAGGATTACAGGCGTGAGCCACCATGCCCCGCCACACCCTAGTTTAGAAACTTCATCCAATGAGGTATTACTGTGTCCTCTCCAATATGGGCTCTATGCGCTTCTCAAACTTTACCATCTCCCTTGGTTATTTCATCTATGACAAGCATGAACTACTTCCAAATCTCTATTACCATATGAACTCTTTCCTAATTAATTTAACTGCCTGCTGAACCTTTCCGCTTGCATATCCCATTAGTACCAAAACTCAACACTTTCCAATCTGAAATATTATCTCTTTAAATCCAGCCACCCTGCAAAATCAGCTTCATCTGCCATTCCTACTTCAGTTTTATTTTAAAACACCTCCGATCCCCCAGTTACCCAAGCTAGAAAGTTATGGGAAAGTAACTCAGTCCTCATCTTCTCCCATATCTAACCATATTCCAAGGCATATCAGTTAATATCAACGCCTCCTCTACTACAGTAGATATGTTACAACATATCACTCTTCCTTCCATTCTCAATGCCCTCATTATCTTTCACCTAACTATTGCAATAGCCTCTTAACCAGTATTGACTAGCTCTTTCTTCTAATCCAGGCAAGTAATCTCTATAAAACACAATTATAATTACAAAACTTCTTAAAGTGGAAATTAAAGGCATGCAACTACCTACAGAATAAGACCCAAACTCCTTTACTTTGTATTAAAAACCATCCAATATCGAGCCCCATCTTGTTTCTCCCATATCTCCTTTATTCCCATACATATATCATATGTGCCAGACTGGACTTTTCCCAAACATGCATTGTGCTTTTCCACTGCCCCAACTTTGGTCATCCTATATTCTCTGACTCAAAACTACTGACTGTCACTGTCTTTATTAAAATCCTACTCTTTCTCAAGATTCAGTTTAAATATCAGCTCCTCTGTGAAGTTTTCCATGATTCTCTAATATTGAATGTAATCTCTCATCAAAACTTCCTTAGCATTGATTTGAATTGCTCTAATGGCATTAATATATTTCTGATTCATACCACAGCTACTTCTATAAACAGTTCTTTAAAGACAGTCTCCTACATGAAAGCAAGAATCTTGATTTTGTCCAATGCTACATGACAACCACGTAGAATACTGCCTTATACACAGCAAGCACTCCAATACATTAGCTAAGCGAGTAAGAAAGGCATGCGGGAGGCCGAGGCAGGAGGATCACTTGAGCCCAGGAGTTTGAGACCAGCCTGGGCAACACAGCAAGACCCTGTCTCTACAAAAAGATATTTTTAAAAAAACTAGCTGGGCATTGTGGCACACACCTGTAGTCCCAGCTACTTGGGAGGTTGAGGCAGGAGGATCACTTGAGCCCAAGAGTTTGAGGCTGCAGTGAGCTATGGCAAAAGAGCGAGACCCTATCTCAAAAGAAAAGAAAAAAAAAAAAGAAAGGGCTATAATTTAGGCATTGGGAAAATACAAAAATGAGTAACAAAGCAATCAATACATACACTAAGTAATTGATCACAAAATTTAATAAAGCCTTTCTGATAAGTATAATAATTTCCATCGTACACACCCAATTCAGAATATCTCCCCAAGATGATTCTGTTCAATGCTTTGGAAGCTAAATATTGACTAACAAAGTCATGTTCTAGGATAGTAGGAAAAGATGTCAGTTTTAAGACTTCACATACATCTTCTATGAGTCAGTAAAAAGATGAAAAAGTGGTAATTCCAGATGATAAAAACTTTGACAGGGTCAACATATACTTGACAAGAAATGCAGCTTCTCAAGCCACCTAGTACAAAGAAAACGTCTGTCTTTCCTGGCTTTTTAAAAAAAATAAAACAATAGCTATGTGAAAATTTAAATGATAAAAACAGAAACTGAAAGTAAAAATGTCCGCAGCATAAATATGCACAATTTAATAATGTTAGCATTTCCAAGCCCTGAAAGTTTAACTTGCTTTAAGCTTTTTAAAAAGTCAGAAAAACCTAGGTCAAGTGGAATCAGCATGATGAGAAATCGCTTGAAAACCATTCTAAATTCCCGTTCCTATAAAATCAGACTCCAGACCATATATCTGGGCATATCTGAGAATGCCTTAGCGCTTTCAAAGAAACTATACATCACAGCATGCCTACTATAAACTAAATAGTCTCCAGATGCATTGTCTTCCAGGCACCACGTTTAACTTCTTTTAAAAGGCAGTCACACTAGGCACCAAAAGATGAATGGGGAAAAGTTTGACCTATGGCCTTCTGCAGATTCAAGGTAGGAGTCCCAGCCCCTCAAGCCTTCCTCCCTAAGCACAAACTGGAGCTTCTCGCTTCCGCAACGAGTTAGGACCCAGCGGTGACTCAGCGGTAGGACAAAGTGCGGCCGATGTGCCCGAGTCTAGTTTGGGGAATCACGGTGGGCGCCTGGAGAGAGCAAGAGATCCCCAGGCCCGACCAGACTTGGGTTCCTGGGGCGCCCCATGACACGGCAGAACCCTGGCCGCGGCGCGGGCCTGCCCACCCAGAATCCCGAACCGGCTTCCCCCCGCCGCACAGACCTGTCGTACTCAGACCGGGTGAGAAACATGGCGAGGGTAGGCGGAGGCGGCAGCGGCTACGCGGGGATTCTGAGGACCTACGCGACTCCACCAGCACCCAAGTCACCCACACCGCCACAGAACCGACGGCCCTGCTCCCTACTGCGCGTGCGCCCCCGACCTCTTTAGCCCGCCCCCCCTGTGCCTGCCTATTGGCTAGTTGTAGTTCCCGCCGCGGTAATTGGACCAACGCTCTTCCTCTCGGTGAATCGGTTGGTCCGAGGAGGAGGCGGGACAAAGGGGGGCATCCTTCCGTTTTAAATTGCAAGTGGTTGCTAAGGGTGATGGGAACTCAGGGCATGAGGGCATGAGATGAGAGTTGGTCTTTTAGTGTAGGTGTGAGCCCGCCCCAAGATTGGCATCTGGGAGAGTTTACACAGAGAGTTGAGGTGTCTGAACCCTGATTTGATAACTCCCTCGCCGGCTCCCGTAATCCCAGCCGGAGCACGTTGGTCCCATTTCCTCTACGCTCTCCACCTGCCAGCACTTAGCGGAATTCCCCTTCTTCGGACGCTGGCGCGGTTTTCTTCCCTTTTGCCCTATCGAGGGCTCCGGAACTTGGGCAGCGGTGGGTGCGCTACCGTATCTGAACCGACGCTGTGGACGAGTCCATTCTCTTCAGCCAACCTGGCTCGTTTGTTGAGAAAAGTTTGTGGGTTTTGGTATGTAGAAGTCTTCAAGTTTCTGCATGGTTAAGGTCATTTTACCAGCTCTTTCTTGGATCCTTCCCTCCAGTACAGGTTCATCAGACCTGATGACCCAGAGCTCAGGATCCCATATTCACATTGTTCACTGCTTTTTCTCTTACTTATGCACAGGGACTACTTCCCTGTGTATGATTTTTTACTTAAGTCGTTTTATAAGAATATTTTTAAGTAACAAAGGTTTTTAACTCAAGGATACTGGAAGGTTTAACTAGCTTCTATTCTTGCAAACCTCTTAAGAAATAGTAATTGACCAGTTCTGGCCTAATGACTGAGCATGGCAAAAGTACTAATGCAAGCCCATTGCTGCATAATTTGGGACTCCTCTAAATGGGCAAGTTTGGCTTGAGGACTACACATCAGCCTAGCTGAAACATTCTTTTCTTTTTTTTTTATTTTTTGACCAGGAAAGGCTTCTGAAGCTGTGAAACTTTCTTAGAACTGTGCTGCAGTCTAAGAAACTGCCTACTCAATCCTTTCTTTTCCCTGTCCTTCATAGGTATCAGACTTGCAGCATGGTCTGCAGGCTCTCCCACCTTCTCCCTTCCCTTTTATCTTTCACAGATGTTTCTTCTAATAAATCTCTTACACGTTGTTATGGACTGAATTGTGTCCTCCCCCAAATCCAGATATTGAAGTCTTAACCCCTAATACCTCAGAATGTGACAAAAAGAAGTGCTTAAATTCGAATGAGGCCTTTAGGGTGGGTCCTAATCCAATCTGGTGTCTTTATAAGAAGAGGAAATTTGAACACAGAGAGACACCAGAGGCGAGTGCACACAGAAAAAAGGCCTGTGAGCCATCCAGAAAGTGGGTATCTGCAAACCAAGGAGAGAGGCCTCAGAAGAAACCAAACTTGTCAACACATTAATCTTGGACTTCTAGCTTCCAGAATTAAATTTCTCAAATAAATTCCCAGAAATAAATATCTGTTGCTTAAGCCACCCTGTCTGTGATATTTTGTTATGGCAGCTTATACACATATCGAATCCCACCTTGGCATTTGCTTCTCAAAGAACCTAAACTAACACAATTGGTGCTAGGAGAGATCCAAGGAAACATAAGATGGGGTTTCAGGACCAACTCATTACCTGGTGGGCAAAGAGGATGCCATCCTGAGTGTAGGAGCATGGGTATTTCCTAGCATAGGGTGGCAACCCAATTGCTAAAGATTTCATCAGTGGTGACCTCAGAAAATATCCCAATGGAGGGTAAAGCCCTTGCAGGTACAATTTCAGGCATTTGACATACGTGGGGTAACAGTGCCTACGAGAACATTGGAGTTGTCTGGTGACTACTAAGTTGTATTGATAATCTAAAAAGAAAAAATGAGAAAGCAAGGGTCACCCTTGGTTAATGGCCAAATGTAAAAGACAGAGGGCCTCTTTAGTAGCTTACAAAGAGGCTTTTATCTCCTGCAATGGAAGAGCTGACACAGTTGAGCCACAAACTCAGGACATGATAGAGTCACAGAGCTACAGAGACATTTAAATGTGCAAGCAAAGCAGGTTGGGGCTCTGGTTGGGAAAGCCTGAGGCTGAGACAAGGGATGGGACATTTGGATGGACATCCTTAAGGATGTTTGCTCTGCAGACCCCTGTGTACTTTCACAACTGCAGAGGTGGTCTGCCTTTCTGTACTTAGAGCAGTGCTTTGCCCATACTGGAAGATGCTACAGAGCCACTCCCTGACAAGGAAAGAGGAGTTGCCCCTACCTCCTCTCCTGGCTGCCAGGCTGACAGCTAGAGTTATATACTAGCATAACCCAGCTGGAAACATGCTGGGCCTGTTAAAGGAGGAGAGCGTGTGTGAGTATTATTTAGCATATGCAGACAGAAGCACAGGGAGTGCTCTGGGATCGAATTTTGAGGTTGCTTGATCAAAGGGGCTGGAATATAAAACTGGATAATCAAGATTCATTGACTTGGGGGCACTTCTTGAGACACAGGATTTAACACCCTAGTAAAGACTCTGAGGGATGAAACAAACTCACTGCTGGGAGACTCTTAGAAACCTGGAGGGAGTGATGGCCACTGCTGAGCAAAATAGAAATGTCTGAGTTGCCCTGACATATGGTAGAGGAATGAATAAAAAGACTGGTGGAAGTGGATGTGCTGGAATGAATATATCATGTGAGGTCAGAAGACCCATCAGAGGATTATGTTTCAAAGAGCTCAGAAGACACATCATTTACCAAGGCCATCAAAAATGCCCTAGTAAAGGCCAGGCATGGTGACTCATGCCTGTAATCCCAGTACTTTGGGAGGCCAAGGCAGGAGGATCGCTTGAGCCCAGGAGTTCGAGGATGCAGTGAACTATGATCATGTCACTGTACTCTAGCCTGGGCAACAGAGCGAGACTCTGATAAATAATTAAGTAAGTAAGTTCTAGTAAGAAGGGCAACACTCACAGTAGCATCACGAAGGAGGTCTCTGCAGTCCTGGGCTGCAACTGGAGAGGCAGTCACAGAGCTGGAGCTCATTAAAAACTATGGGAATGATATCACGGCACCCCCAAGTAATAGAGGCTAGATGGTGGTGCTTAGTTGTCAGAATCCAAAAGGCCCAATTAGCATAAAGAGCAGCAAGATCTAGCAAGAGAAGCAAAGTAGAAACGTCTGAGTTGTCCTGGCATATGGTAGAGGCCATCCCCCACTTTAGCCATACACTTCAGTAGTCTCTCTCGTAGTGGAGGTATCAGAAGGGTGAAAAGATGCAGTTTGTAGCTTGTGATGGTTAGTTGTGTATCAACTTGATCACCACAAGTATCCAGACATTTGATCAAATGTTATTCTGGCTGTGTCTGTGAGGATGTTTCTGGATAAGATTAACATTTGAATTGGTAGGCCAGTAAAGCAGATTGCCCTCCGTATTATGGGCGAGTCTCATCCAATCAATTGAAGAACAAAAAGGCTGATCAAAAGGGAACTCTTCCTACCTGACTACTTGAGCTGGGACATTGGTATTTTCCTTCGGACTTGGACTGAAACATCAGCTCTTCTTGGGTCTCAAGCCTGTCAGCTTTCAGACTTGAATTTACACAATCTCTCCTGGTTCTCAGGCCTTCACACTTGAACTGGAACTATGCACTGGCTTTCCTGGATCTCTGGCTTGCTAACTGCACATCTTGGGACTTGTCAACCTCCATAATCACATGAACCAATTCCTTATACTCTCTCTTTCTCAGTCTCCACTATAGCATAGTTTGGATGTTTGTCCCCTCCAAATCTCATGTTGAAATTTGATCTTCTATGTTGGAGGTGGGGCCTAATGGGAGGTGTTCAGGTCATGGGGTGAATCTCTCATGAATAGATTAATGCCCTCTTTGGGGGTGGTGGACGACTGAGTTCTCCCTCTATTAGTTTCTGCAAAAGTTCCCTTGAGAGCTGGTTATTAAAAAGAACCTGGTACCTCTCCTTTCCTTCTTGCCTTGTCTCTTGACATGTGATCTCTTCACACACCAGCTCCCCTTCCCTTTCCACGATGAGTGAAAGCAGCCTGAGGCCCTCACCAGATGCAGATGCTGGCACCATGTTTCTTGTACAGCCTGCAGAACTATGAGCCAAACATATATATAATATTAAATACACACACACACATCCCCTATTGGTTCTGTTTCTCTGGAGAACCCTGACTAAGACAGATTGTGGTACCAGAAGTTGGGTGCTGCTGTAACAAATACCTAAAACTATGGAAGCAGCATTGGAACTTGAACATGGTAATGGGTAGAGGCTGGAAGAATTTTAAAGTGTATGACAGAAATATGAACATGAAGGGAAATTCTGGTGAGGTCTCAGATCGAAATAAGGAATGTGTTATTGGAAACTGGAGGAAAGGTGATCCTTATAAAGTGGCAAAGACCTTGTCTCAACTGTATTCTAGTGTTTTGTGGAAGGTAGATGAATTGAAGGAAGAATCATTAAGAAAAAGGAACCAGAACTTGAAGATTTGGAAGATTCTCAGCCCATCCATATTGCAAAAAAATGAGAAAGCATGTTCTAAAGAGAACACCAAAGATGTGGCCAGACTATCACTCAATAAAGAGTTTATCGGATTATATGAGCAAAAGCATTACCAGTTTGAACTGAAGGAGTTGAAGATAGGATGAAATGAAGAAAAGCTGTTGGACTTCTTAGATTTGACAGGATGGGATGATAGAGCTATTCGGCTGTGAACGTGTACTATTTTTCAAGAAGAGGAGAAAGCTGACCCCTAAGGCAATTCAGAAACCATCAGGGCCACTGCCTTGGTTTCAACAGGCCAGATGGCCTCTGCCTGAAGCCTTGAGGGCAGGACCCTGGCCATGCAGAGCCTTGGGGGAGACAGTGCTACCCCAGTGGGCCTGGAGGGAAGAGCACTGAACTAAAGAGGATCATTCTCAACCCTTAAGATGTAATGGAATTTGCCTTGCTCAGTTTTGGACTTGCTTGGGACCTTTCACCCTTCTTCCCTATTTCTTCCTTTTGGAATGGTTCTGTCTCTCCTACAATGTCCCAACACTGTATTTTGGAAGCACATAACTTGTCTAGTTTCACAGGCTAACTGCTGGAGAAGAACTTTGTCTCAGGATGAATCCTACCTTGAATCTCACCCGTATCTGATGTAGATGATATTTAGATGAGATTTTGGACTTTAGATTTTAGAGTTGATGCTAGAATAACTTAAGACTTCTGGGGCTTTTAGGATGGATGGATGTATTTTGCATACATAAATTTTGGGGGACAGGGGCAGAATTTGTGGAGTGAATGTGTTCCCCTCAAAATTCATATGTTGAAGCCCTAACCCTCAATGTGATGCTATTTAGAAATAAGGCCTTTGGGAGGTAATTAAGGTCAGATGAGCACATAAGGGTGTGGCCCTCACGATGGGATTAATGACCTTATAAGAAGAGACACCAGAGAGCTTACTCTCCCTACCATATGAGGACTCAGTGGGAAAGCAGCTGTCTACAATCCAGGAAAGAAGCCCTTACCAGAACTCAACCATGCTGGCACCCGGATCTCAGACTTCTGCCTCCAGAACTGTAAGAAAATAAGGTTCTGTTGCTTAGGCCACCCAGTCTATGGTATTTTGTATGGCAGCCCAAGCTGACTAAGACAGAGCTTATGGCAAGCCCCAGTGGGAAAGTCACAGTGCAGTCCCTGGGATTCTGGAGCAAGGCCATGCCATCTGCAGCAGAGAATTATATACATTTTAAGAAGCAGCTCCTAGTGGGATACTAGACCTTTATGGAGACAGAACACTTAACCATAGAGTAACCACATGTCCAGAACTGACTATTATGAACCGGGTTCTATTGGTTCAGATGGACCCAGCAACATCTGTTATAAGGTGGAAATGGTACAAGTCCAGGCAAGATCAGAGGGCACTTGTAAGCTGCACAACCAGGTAGCACAGACCACTATGTCACCCACAACAGCTGAACTGATACCATGACCAGCTAAAGGAGGAGGGATAGAGCATGACTTGTATTTATGGATGGGTCAACTTGCAAGTGTAAGCCAAAATTAGATAATGGCTGCCCTATAAGCACATTTTTGAGTTGCTTTGAAAGACAGCAGAGAGGGAAAATCTTCCCAATGGGTGGAGGTACAAGCATTGTCCATGGTCATCTACTCTGTGTATAAGGAGAAGCAGACTAAGAATATGTACAGATTTTTTGGCAGGATCCAATGGCCTGGCCCTCTGGCAAGGCGCCTGGAAGATCAAAGACAAAGAGGTCTGAGTTAGAGTCATATGAATAAATATACAGGAGTAGACTTCAAGCATGAAGATTGTTGTATCTTCTCTTGCATCCACCAGGGAAGAGGCATTAAACAGTCAAGTAGACAAAATGAGTCAGCCAGTTGATATTATATAATCCTAATTACCTCCCGAAGGCCCCACCTCCAGATACTATCAATGTATGAATTTGGGGATTAAGTTTGCAATACATGAAATTTGGGGGACATATTCAAACCATAGCAGACACCAATGAGAAAAATACATGGTTCTCCTAATCAAGGAATGGATGTCCCCACTTCCCTTCACTATCAATGACTCACTTGAGGATTTTGTGCTTCCCATACCCACAAGTCTGTGATCTGTAGGGGTGGAGGTCCTGGTCCCCAAAGGGGTTGCACTCCTATTTAGAATACACAGAAGGTCTCATTGAACTACGAGCTATGGCTACTGATGGGGCATTTTGGAGTCCTTATGTCCAGAGACCAGCAGGCAAAAAGAAGAATCACTACCATGACAGGGGTAAATGGCCCTGATCAGTCAGAGGAGGCAGTGCTGCTTTTTACAGAGCCAATGTGATGCACTTGGGCATCTCCCAATACTTTCTTGCTCCATCGTATTATAACTGAATAAACACATGCAGTAAATCTGGCCTGAGGAGGGTATGTGGTTAACAGGAGCTGAGACCCCCTCAGGAATAAAGATTTGGATTATACTACCACATAAGCCATCAGGACTTGCTGAGGTGATAACTAGTGATGAGGGGAATGAGTAGATAGTGGAAGAGAGAGAGGATCGGTATCATTTGTGGTCTCCAGAACAACTGCTGTAGTTTGTCCCACTAATCTTCCTCTTCAAGTTTCCCTTCAGGAACAGAGGCCCATGGGAACCATGGAAGAGCTTCTCCCCAAGCATGCGTGAAACAGTGATCTGTGGGGCACAAAAAGTAGACTGTGGGGATTATGAACGTGGGTCTCTCAGATTCCCTGCTGGGGAAAGCATAGTTAATTGATGATCCTAGCTACTGACCTGGATCTACCAACATGTCTGCCGCTGAGGCCATGCTTCCCATGAGCTACTCCTAGCCAATGACCAAGCATGGTGGGGTACTAATGCAGGCTCATTCCTGCGAGAGTCTGGACTCCTCTAATGAGTCACTTTGGTGAGAGAACTGCCCACAGGATTCAAATCTCAGAGGAAAATTTAGAGAAAAAATATCAAAATCCATGCAAAGAAAATAAAAGAAAAGGAAATAAAGATAAAATCAGAAATCGCTGAAATAGAATGCAGATATCCAAGAGAGAAAATCAACAAGGCCAAAACTTAATAATCTTCTAAAAGATTAACAAAAACTTATCAACTTCTAGCAAGACTAATCAAGAAAATGTGATACTCTGGTTTCTCTTCAGATCATATAAATCTTTTGCCTTTTACTAAAGAAAATATATTACCAGTATCAACAGTAAAAAGGGGACATCACTATAGGTCCTATAGACATTAGCAATATAAGAAGATATTATAAACAACTTTATACCAATAGATTTGACAATTCAGATGAAATGGAAAAACGAAACTTGCCAAGACTGAAACCAGAATAAATAAAAAATTTTATGTCCTAAGGGAGTTGAATTCATAGTTTAAAACTTCCTACAAAGAAAACTCCAGATGGCTTCACTGGTGAATTCTTTCCAACATATATGCTGCTTTTAGAAAGGCATAAAAGGCATATTCACACTTTCTAATGCTTATGTATTATACACACTATTTATGGTTTAACTTCCCCCAATTCCATGCAACATTCAATGAGCACCTACTGTGTTTCAGGGTATGATGTTAAATGTTATAGATACAAAAATGAATAATGGAGTTTTCTGGGGGGGACTTTCAGGTTGATGGAAGAAGCAGACATATAATGTAAATGCAATGAAATAAGTGCTAATAAAGCTATGTATAAAGTATTATGAGATTCCATCATTCACCCAGGTTAGGAGAAAGAAAAAGAAAAAAAAGAAATAAAAAGAAAAAAAAAGTATTATGAGAGATGGGAATGAATCCAGATAATGGAAGACTTCCCAGGCATGAGAGGTAAAACAACATGACATGTGGTATAGCATAAAAATGAATGGAAAATAGAAGAGATTCCTCCTCAGTCTTCCTTACTGGTCTTCTACCCTTATTCTCTTATTATTTTTTTTTTTTTTTGACTCTTTAGAGTTCTGTCCTTGGTTTCTGTTTTTCACTCTTCCCCCAAAATTTCATCTACTCTTACATTTGTCCCTATTACATGTAAGTTAATCATTCCAAAATCTGTGTCTCCAGCCTCCACCTCTGTACTGAGCTCCAGGCCTAAATATCCAAATATCCACAGAATTCACCTACTCAAGAACTTTGCCTCCACACTTATCCCATCTCTCTACTGCACCACCAATTTTCTCTACCTTCTTGATAAAAACCCTTCCTGATGCCCTGTGTCTCTCCAGCTACTACCTCATTTCTCTGCTCCCCTTTACATAGTAAAACTTCTTTCTTTCTTTCTGCTTCAACGAGGTTGCTCTTATCAAGGTCACCAATAACCTTCATGTTGCCCAATTGAGTTCTCAACTTACTTGACCTAAACAGCAGCATTTGACCAGTTGATCATTTTCTTTTTCCTGAAAAACTACCGTTCCCTCACACCC
Organism: Cheirogaleus medius; assembly: GCA_008086735.1. Classification (NCBI taxonomy): domain Eukaryota; kingdom Metazoa; phylum Chordata; class Mammalia; order Primates; family Cheirogaleidae; genus Cheirogaleus; species Cheirogaleus medius. Next base: position 19,024,413 of record VBSM01000729.1, on the reverse strand, counting down.
TCTACTGATTTTCTTCTCACCTCACTGGCCTCCCCTTTTCAATCTCTTTTTTGGATTTCCTTTCTTTTCTCAACATTTAAGTATTAGAGTATTCTAGTGTGCCATCCTTGGACTTCTCATTTTTTGCTAACATTCATTTCTTAGAAAATCCTAATCAATTCTATCATTTAAAATATCATCTATATGCCAATGATTCCAAAAATTGTATATCTCCAACCTCAACCCCTCCCCTGAACTCCAAATTCATATCTCAACTAGCTACTTAGATGTCTAACAGTATTCCAAACTAAACATGTCCAAATTAAACTTTAGATTCCCGGCTGCCCAAACTTTACCCCCCTTCAGTCTTCTCCACCTCAGTAAATGGTTCTATCATTCACCCTGTTGCTCAAGCCAGAAATGTCAGGATCATCATTGACTCTTTTTCCAATATCCTCATTCAATCCATCGGCACATTCCATTAGCCTACCTACAGCATATATTCTAAATCTGATTAGTTAATTCTCACCACCTTGATCACTACTACTCTCATCCAAACCACCATCATTTCTCACCTAGGTTCTTTCCTCCTAATTGGCTACCCTGTTTCCACTGTCTCCCCACAATAATCTATTCTGAGTGATCCTTTTACAGTGTAAGCTAGGATATCCCACTCCGCCATTCAAAACTTTTCACATCACACTTAAAATAAAATACAAATTTTTTTCTATGATCTGTGAGGCCCTCATGATCTGGGCTCTTGCTGTATTCTGACCTTATCTTCTTCCACTCTCTCCTTGCTTTTATTTGTGGTTCAGCCATACTAGCTTCATTGTTTTTCTCAAATGTATGCCAAGCATATTGCAATCTCTGGACATTTGCACTTGCTATTCACTTTGCCTGAAATATTCTTTGCACAGATAGTCACATGGCTCATTTCCTCACAACATTCATGTCTCTGTTCAAATGTCACCTCCTCAGAGGGACAATTCTATCTAAAATAACTCCTTCATTTGCTGTGCTTTTACTCTGCTCTACTTTTTTTCCTAGCTTATAACAGTAGAGGAATCATATCATGTATGCATCTATTTATTAGATATTGTCTGCCTCTCCTACTAGAATGTAAGTTACATAAAAGTAAGGAATTTGTTCGTTTTGTTCAGTCACCAAGTCCTATCTATACTACCTCTTAAAAATATCTTCAGTCCATCTTTTCTCCATGCATACTACCTCTTTGCATATTGGATAAAGTCGGCTCTTTAACACAGCATTCAAGGTATTTCCAGCCCCTTCTCCCACCACCCCCTCACCTTTACTCTCTAGCAGTACCAAAATGCTTATAGCTCATGTGCTTCTTGCCTCTGTCCTTGGGACATGCTGGTTCTTTTCTACTTACATGCCCTTTTCTGACTCTCAAAGATAGATAAATACTACCTCCTTTGTCCATGCTTCTGTTGCCTTTGCCATACTGTGCTTGAATTTTTTTCTTACATATATGTGTGAGCTCCATATTAATCTGTGAGCTCCTTAAGGGGAGAGGGTGGTGTCTTACCCAGGGCACAGCTCCTGTCACATAGTAAGGAGCAGATGGAGAGGGGAGTAGGGCATGGGGAATGTTCAAAGTAGAAGGAACTGTATGTATGAACACTCTGAGGCATGGAAGAGCTTGGAAAGAGAAAAGGGAAAGGCCAGTGTGACTGGAGCCAGTGAATGAAGGGGAGAGTAACAGGAGCACAAATGGGAAAGCCTGTGGGAACTGGATCATGCAAAGCCTGTTGACCTTGCTAGGGATCTTAAACATTATCCTAAGAGAAATGGGAAACCCCTGAAAGGTTTTAAGTAGGAAATGACAAGATAAAATTTGCATTAAAAATATAGTGATGGATGCTATATAAAGAATGGATTGAAAGGCTACAAGAATAAATACAGAGACCAGATGGAGACTCTTATAATAGTCCAGGCAAAAGATGATGTTGGGTTGGGCAAGGGTAGTAGCATTGGGGATGGTGAGAAATAAATATATTCAAGGTATATCTTCGAGGTAGAATGGCTAGGACTTAGTGATAGAACAAGTGAGGAGGCAAAGGAGATAGATTTGCACAACTAAATGGCTGGTGGAATCATTTACTGAAACACAGTGGATTTGTTGGAGTAAGAGTCAAAAGAGCAACAGCTAAATGTTGAGGTATTAAGTTTGAGATGCCTGAGTGAGACATGTAGAGGGATATGTAGACGTACAGTTGACTATAGGGGTGTGGATTTCAGAAGAGAGGTCTGGACTGGAAAAATAGTAAAGTAAGAGCAATTGGGAGTCGTGAGCATACAGAATATATGTAGAGCCATAGGAGTTGATGAGAGAGCCTAGGGAGAGATGGCAGCATGAAAAGAGAAGAGGGCATGGCTGACATGCAGTTGAAAAGAAATTCACTGGATTGGAGGTAATGAGACGTGAAACCGAGAGGCTACAGAAACCTTGAAATTTCCCAGGAGAATAGCAGAAGTTGAGGGGAGAGGAAGGCTGTGAGCCAGGTGCTTTCATATCTTCAGAAAATGAGGGAAAATGTCCAACAGTTTGGGAGATAATTGCACTGGGAAGTGAGAAAAGATGAATGGACAGATGACATGAACCTCAAAAAGTCAGAGATTTTACAAGAAGTAGAAGTAGCAATGAGGAGGAACAACCTCAGTTTTTCCCTTAACTATGGTCTCTGTTTCAGATAATAAGGATTGTCAAGAATATCTCTGGGCTTTGCAGGTTAAATAGATTCAAAGAAATTCCATCCATTCTGTTCCACAGTAAGCCACTCCCCTGGGGCTTAATCAAGGCAAGGAATCTGGCAGAGTGAGACCAAAGCAGTGGGAATGTGGCACAGAAAAGGGTGAGAAATAAGAGGCTATACTAAGAGTTCAAGTGAGAGGTAATGAGCTATTGAACTAACGCAGAAGCAGAGGGGACAAATGGAGGTAGAGCTTGAGGCTACACCTCTGCCCTATCTGGAGACTGAGTTCAATTTCATGGCTAGTGAGTCAGTTAATCATTCCTACATAATGAAATCCCAAAAACTCTGAACATCGAGGCTCAGAGAAGCTTCCTGGTTGGTGAACATATCAGTGTGCTGGAAAAGTGATGCATCCTGATACCACAGGGAGAGGGAATGAACGTTTTGCATTGAAGACCCTCCCAGATCTCACCTAATGTGTCTTTTCATTTGGCTGGCCCTGATTTGTATACTTTATAATAAAACTGTAATCATAAGTATAGCACTTACTGAGTTCTGAGAATCATTCTTATGAATTATTGAACCTGGGGGAACCCTTGAACTTTTAGTCAGTTGGTCAGAAGTTTGGGATCCCCAAACTGTGGCTTGCATCTGTAGTAAGGCCGGTCTTTCTGGGGACTGTGCTTTTAAACTTGTGAAATCTGACACTAACTCTTCCAGGTGGTTAGCATCAGCACTGTATTGCAATTGGGATTTGAGTCAGAATAACAGATAACAGAGGATCCTAGTCAAACTGACTTTAAAAACTAAAGGGAATTTATTGGTATACATTACTGAAAAGTCCAAAAGTATATGGCTTCCATCAAATTGATCTAGCACTCAAATAACATTATTGGGATCTGTTTTTTCTTTCTTGTTTTCCCTAGAGACAGGGTCTTGCTCTGTCACCCAGGCTGGAGTATAGTTGTACAATCACAGGTCACTGCAACCTCGAACTCCTGGGCTCAAGCGATCCTCCTGCTTCAGCCTCCCAAAGTGCTGGGATTACAGGCATGCGCCACTGCACCCAGCCATGGTTTTTCTATATCAATTTTTCTAAACCTGACTTGGTTTTTCTATATCAATTTTTCTGCGCTGCTACCTTGAGATGGGCTTCATTTTCAGCAAATTCTCCTTCCCTGGTGCAGGATAGCTGCCAGTAGTTCCTGAAGCTATGTGCTTGTGGACTTACATTCAATTGAGAAAGGGAATGAGAGAGACAGACAGAAAGACTGAGCAAGACATACACTCATGATTACTCAAATAGATGTATAAGCATTGAGTATAGTTGGCCCAATTTTGGTCATGTGATCATCCTTGACCAAATTACCATGATGAGAAGTTTTGCCATAAGCCATTGAGAGCCTACTCCTAAAACTAGAGGTAGGGTCAGTCTTGCCAAAACTTTTGCCAAAAATCACTTGCCTTAAGCAAAATCTGGGTACTATTGTTGGGAAAATGGGGAAATTAATATTGTAGAAGCAATCAGTAGCCCCATTGCAGTGTTCAATTGATTTTTTTTTTTTTTTGAGACATAGTCTCATTCTGTCCCCTGGGCTAGAGTGCTATGGCATCAGCCTAGCAACCTTAAACTCCTGGGCTCAAGTGATTCTCCCACCTCAGCCTCCCGAGTAGCTGGGACTACAGGCACGTGCCACCACACCTGGCTAATTTTTTCTATTTTTAGTAGAGACGGCCATCTTGCGCTTGCTCAGGCTGGTCTCAAACTCCTGACCTCAAGCGATCCTCCCACCTCAGCCTCCCACAGTGCTAGAATTACAGGCATTAGCCACTGTGCCCAGCCACAATTGATATTTATTGAATTGACTCCTCATTTAAAAAATTAACTGCATTCTGGAGAGCAATCCCAAATCCCTTTAGTTATTAATTCTACACATGGAGCTTTCTATCTGATATCCAGGTGGCTTAAGTATCCTGTGAGATTCTCTTTGCAACCTAGTGATTTTCTTGTGCAATTCAGAAAAAGAGAAATACTGCTTATCAGATTATGGTAACAACTTACCTTCTCTGGAGATCATTTATGTCCAATTTAATTATTCATAGAATAAAACCCTAAGAAATGCCAACACAAACAGCCGACAGAGGATGATGATTCTGCAAAAGAAAAACTCTAGGCTTTCAGCTCTGCAAGCTGGAACTACCAAGATAGATGTCACAAAGTCTATGCACCAAAGTTCACTAGCTTTATCAACAGGAAGCATTCTCAGATCTTCATTTTGAGCCAGTTTGCCATGATTCTAGATTTAGTTCTAACAGGTTTAGTTATCTGGTGTAGTGAACCTTATGTTGCTCACTATTCTTTCTTTTTTAGGTAATAGTACCCTGATTTTCCTTTGGGTAAACTAGCTTGCTCTCACTTTTAGTTTTGTGGATTTTGTAGGGCTGATACTACCCACAAGGTACATGACCAAGATCTGGCCACTCCTTTGGCCACAGTAATTGATTCTGAAATGGGCACGTTGCCCAATGAGGGGCATTGAGAGGCCTACCCAGAACTGTGCCTGCAATTCTTGTGGGGTTGCTAGGTTATTGAGATGTAAGCCCAGACTGAAATGGGTGCCACGTAAGAGGATCCTGCTGGAAAATGAAGCCAACATAGAGGAAAGCGGAGCAGAAAGATAGCAATAGAAATAGAGATAAAGATAAAGAAAGAGACAAAGAGAGAAACAGAGACAGAGAACCACAGAGAAAGAGAGATAGAGGGAGAGAGACAAAGAGAGAGAGAGAGAGAGAGAGAGAGAGAGAGAGAACAAACCTAGTTTGAATGTTATAATTTTAGCCCCTGGAACTACCCATGACTAAAACTCAGGCTTTTCAGTTACATTAAACCTGGTTGAGTTGGGTGTATATAATGAAAGAATCTTAACTAATTCATCTGGTTTTCTGGTTCAAGCAGATTAAAAGCAACAATAGAAAAGGGTTTTTGCTTGAAAGCAAGTAAATTAGCATCAGTTTCACTGATTAAAAAATTTTTATAAGTTCTGAACACTTAATGCAATACAGTGTTTGGGTATTTGGTGCTGACAGCAAAAGAAGGCAAAAGAAAATGACAAAATCTCTCTCTCTAATTGAAAAAAAGAAAAACAAAACAGTTTGGGACCCTAATCATGACATCATATTTTATAATTCATTATATTACAGTACAAGATAATGTTTGAGGACCCTAAGGATTTCCTCTATTATTATAACTGCCCTCAACATTCTCTCACACTTAAAACCATCTTTGATTCCTCCTTTAGTGAGTAGTTACAATACTAGAGCAAAATTATATTATTAATGTTTCTGTTTTAATTTCCTACAAAACCAAAATGCTGGATTTTATTTATTTATTTTGGATTTTATTTTTTACATGTTCAGAATTTATAAAGTTTTTTCTTAATGAAACTAAATATTATTTAATGCATTTAAAAACAAATATTATAAACCCATTACTAAGTGTCCTTCTGGCCACTACGGGCTCTGCTGCTTTCTGTAATGTCACTGTTCCCCACACAAGTCCCTCAACCACCAAACACACTTAAACATGCATCATCTCTGACATAACTGGTTTGGAAGAGCTTCAGGACCTTCCTGCTCAGTTTAACTCCTCATGGAGTTGTCAGGACTACTACCTCTGGTTGAAAATGATTTTTCTACTCCCAGTCCAAGAGAGATGGCCTTAACTAAGGACTGACTCTTCCCCGTGCCCTGTGGAGAGATTTCCTACTTTGAATGCTGTTCCTGCCTAGTTCTTGCCCAGCCTTTTTGCTAAGATAGTATAGCAGAAGATGAAGGAGTTTGGAAGAGGTAGGGAGTTGCTGGGGCTGGGTAGTGAAGATGGGGTGGGAGGGATGGTGGTGAGGGTATCAGTGATGGGGAGAGGATTTGGGCAGAAGGGAAGAGGGTTTCAAGAGACAGCCAAGAAGACTAAATGAAGCTGCTGACCAATGTGTAAATTAACAATATTACATCAACAAAAAATTACCTGAATTTCAAGGCTGAAAAAGAGCACAGTATTCCCATCCCTAGAGGACCCATTTCCTGGTCCTTCAACTGCTTCTGATGTTTCTTCTCACCTAAAAAACAAAATGCAGTGTACAGTGACCTTTTAATCAAAACACAGCATCACAGGTGGAGACCGAAATATTGTTGCTGTTTGTTGCTGCTGTTGTTTAACAGCTGATATAGGTATTCTGGTGATGTTACTGGGCTGCTTAGTTACTCTGAACACAGACTCAGGAATGGTGGTGACTCCAAACAACCACAGGTCATCCACAGGGGTGGCTGAGACAGACACCTTGGTTTTCTGATGGTTCACTGTACACAAACTTTGTTTTAGGCACAAAATTATTAAAAATATTGTATAAAATTTTTAAAAAGACAAAAATAGCACTGGAATACTGGAATATAGAAAATAATGCAATCATGACTCCCTCTTCCCTGACCTTCAATCAAAGTAGCCTCTAAATCTTGTTAATCCAATTTCAGAGACATGCCATCCCATCTAGAGATTCTGCTTTCTGAAATATTCTTGGCGTCAACAGTGGAAGGCTTTGGCTCTGTTTTAAGAAGGAAAGCCATTTGCTTACCTCTCTTCACATGCTGCTGAAGCACAGCTCTAATTAGGTAGTCCCTAGTATTTATTGAGTATTTGCTATGTTTCAGGTCTCAGGCTCTACATAAACATTATCATATTTAACCTTCACAGCAGCCATTTGTAACAGATACTATCACTAACTCCGTTCTCTAGATGGGAGGGGTGGGGAGTGGGGGAGGGGAAAGCTTAGAAAAATTCAATATCTTGAAAAGTAAACACAGCTACTAAATGGCAGAACGAGGTTAGGAACCCAGGTCTGTTTGACTCTGGAGCCTGGGTCCTTATCCACTATCCTATTTTATCTTATCTGCTCAAAACCTAAGAGTGGGTGTCAGTAAAGTCAGGAGACTATCATTCAAGGCCTTTACCTTCAAATGCCATTCCAATTTTATTTTCTACTACTCCACCTTTATACATCTGATTTTCAGGCAAATGGAAGTATTTGCTGATCATCAATACACTCCCATATTTCACACTTCCATGCCTTTATTTATGTAAGAATACTTCCTCTGTTTCACTGGTTCCAGAAAAATGGAAATCTTTAAATCATTGTTTCATACAGTAATTGTGATGATTTTTGTTAAAATAAGAGCCACTAATTTTTACTCTCATATAGATATTTTTCCTAAAATATTTTCCTCTTTATGAAGATTAAGAGGTTGTTGAAATGTATTAGGCCTTAACAAATTATTCATAAGTCCAAATCCTACAGAATTAGGATTCCAGATAATAGAAGTCATTTTACCAAAAGTCCAAGAAGTCTTTAGTGTCTCCCCAAGATTATCTAAATTAAAAAAAAATCTAATAGGACAGAAATTTGGCAAGCAGGCAATTTCCTTTTGTAGTTGGAAGTGTCTCTACTCCTAACAGGCAGAATTTTCAAAAAGTGAAATATCTGCTATGGAATAATTTAACGCATTAAGAAAACACTGAGGCAGGGCATGGTGGCTCATGCCTGTTATCCTAGCACTCTGGGAGGCCGAGGCGGGAGGATTGCTTGAGCTCAGGAGTTCGAGACCAGCCTGAGCAAGAGCGAGACCGTCACTACTAAAAACAGAAAAAATTGGCCGGGCATGGTGGTATGTACCTGTAGTCCCAGCTACCCGGAAGGCTGAGTGAGGCAGAAGGATCGCTTGAGCCCAGGAGTTTGAGGTTGCTGTGAGCTAGGCTAATGCCATGGCACTCTAACCTGGGCAAGAGAGTGAGACTCTGTCCCAAAAAAGAAAACACTGAGAAAGTTGGCTTGGCTACAATATGGTTTCAGCTTTTTAATAAAGCAGTAGCTCTTCAGAAAATATTTAAAAAGGAATATTTTCCAACTCACTTTAGGGGGCTATCATTATCTTGATGTCAAACAAAGACAGTATAAAAGAAAGAAAACTACAGACTAATAGCCCTCATGAACATAGATGCAAAAATCCTCAATGGATATTGGAAAATCAAATTCAGCAATATATTACATAATATATGATATGATATATGAAATACATAACAGGATATATATATATATATATAAAATATATGAAGACTAACACACCATGACAAAAACACAAAGCTGGCTCAATATTCAAAAATCAGCCAGGTGCCATGGTGCATACCTATAGGCCCAGTTCAAATCCAGCCTGGGCAACATAGTAAGACCCAATCTCTTAAAAAAAAAATCAATCAATAGACCCACAAAAATATAATCAACTAATCCTTGACAAAGGAGCAAAGGCAATTCAATGAAGAAAGGATAAGCTTTTGAACAAATGGTGTTGGACAAATTGGACATTCATAAGCAAAAAAATAAGTCTAAACATAACCCTAACACCCTTCACAAAAATTATCTCAAAGTGGATCACAGACATAAATGTGAAATGTAAAATTATAAAACTCCTAGAAGATAACAGGAGAAAATTTAGATGACATTGGGTTTGATGATGACTTTTTACTTAAAAAAAAATTTTTTTTTTCAACACAGGCTCATCCACGCTGGCGTGCAATGATGTGATCCTAGGCTCACTGCAGCCTTGAACTCCTGGCCTCAAGCGATCCTCCCAGCTCCGTCTCCCAAAGGGCTGGGATTACAGACATGAGCTACCATGCCAGCTTGATGATGACTTTTTAGATACAACATCAAAGGTATGACCTGTGAAAGAAAAAATTGATGTTGGACTTTATTAAAATTAAAAACTTTTGCTATGCAAAAAAAAAAAAAACTGCCACCACAGACGGAGAGAAAATATTTGCAAAAGACTTATCTGATAAAGGAATGTGATCCAAAGTGTAAGAGGAACTCTTAAAATTCAACAATAAGAACCCACACTGTCTAGTGATTAGGAAAGAAAAAAAATTAAATAAATTTTTAAAAGTTAGCCAGTGTGGTGGTATGCACCTGTGGTCCCAGCCGCTCGAGAGGCTGAGGTGGGAGGATCATTTGAGCATGGGAGTTTGAAGCTACAGTGAGTTATGATGATGTCACTGCATTCCAGCCTGGGCTATAGAGAGAGACCCCAGTCTCTAACAAACAGAAAAAAAACTGCTCTAAAAATAAAGCCTATTAATTAAAAAATATATATATAATTTAAAATTCTTTCTAAAAATCACTCAATGCAATCTACCATACTAATAGTCCAAAGAAGAAAGGACCCATGATCATTATCAATTGATACAGAAAAAGCATCTGACAAAATGCAACATTCATTCATGATTTTTAAAAAACTCTGAGCAAACAAAGAACAGAGAGGAACTTCCTCAACCTGACAAAGGGCATCTACAAAAAACCTAGAGCTAACATTATACTAAATGGTGAAAGGCTGAATACTTTCTCCCTAAGATATGAAACAAGCAAGGATGCCCACTCTCACCACTCCTATTCAACATTGCACTGGAAGTTCGAGCCAGTGCAATAAGGCAAGGAAAATAAATAAAAGGTATACAGGTTGCAAAAGAAGAAATAAAACAGATAATGTGTGCAGATGACATAATTCTCTAGATAGACAATCCCAAGGATTCTACAAAGGATTTTGTAGATGCCCTTTATCAGGTTGAGGAATTCCTCTCTATTTCTTGTTTGCTGAGAGTTTGTTAAAAATCATGAATGAATGTTGAATTTTGTCAAATGCTTTTTCTGTATCAATTGATAATGATTATGGGTCCTTTCTTCTTTGGACTATTAGTATGATAGATTGCATAGAACTAAGATGTGAGCTTATAAAGGTCACAGGATACATGGTTAACAGAAAAAAACTGTATTTCTGTATAGTAGCAATTACCAATTGGAAACTTAAATTTAAAATAATATTTATCATGGCTCCCCTCAAATTAAATACTTAATGTTTAAATCTACCAAAACATGCATATGATCTGTATGCTTAAAACTGCAAAATGTTAATGAAAGAAATCAAAGAATACCTAAATAAATAGAAAGACATACTGTATTCATGGATTAGAAGACTGAACATAGTAGTGATGCCAATTTTGCTTAAATTTATCTATAGATTTAATGCAACTCCAATCAAAATTCTAGCAGAATTTAAAAAATTTTTATTGATACATAACAGTTGTACCTATTTTTTAGGTACATGTGATATTTTGATACATTAATATAATGTGTAATTATCTATTACTTTAAACATTTATCTTTTCTTCATGCTGGAAACATTTGAATTATTCTCTTCTAGCTATTTTGAAATATACAATAGACTATTTTTTACTATAATTAAACTACTGATTTATAGAACACTAGCTCTTATTTCTTTTATCTAACTGTAATTTTTTAACCATTAATCAACCTCTCTTCATCCCCCCTACCCTTCCCGGCCCCTGGTAACCACAAATCTACTCTCTATCTTCATTAGATCCACTTTTTTAGCTCCCCCATATGAGTGAGAGCATCTAGCAGAATTTTTTTGATCTAGACAATTTGATTCTAAAATTTATTTTGAAAGGCAAAGGAGCAAGAGTAGCTAAAACAATTTTGGAGAAAAACAAAGTTGGAGAAATAATATTACTCTATTTTAAGATTTATTATAAAATTACAGTATCCAACACAGTGTGGTATTGGCAAAGATACAGACAGCTAGATTAATAGAACTGAATAAAGTACAGAAGTAGGTTTATACAAATATAGCCAATTGATTTATATTTTTTACAAAAGTGCAAAAGTAATTCTATGGCAAAAGAATAGCCTTCGAAAAAGAGTGTTGGAACAATTGGATATCCACATGTAAAAAATTTTTTTAGATCCTTGTTCTAAATCTCATACCTTATTTTAAAAAACCCTCAATGTACCTAAATGTAAAGCAGAAAACTATAAACATTTAGAAGAAACATCAAGAGTTTTCTAGACATAACACCAAATGCATGATCCATAAAAAAAAATTGATAAACTAGATTTCACCAAAATGTAAAACTTTGGCTTTGCAATGACAGTATTAGGAAATGAATAGATAAACCACAGAATGGGAAAAATTTTTTGCAAATCACATATCCAACAAAGGACTTGCATCCAGAATACATAAAGAATTCTCAAAATTCAGTAGTAAAAAACAAACAACCCAATTTTAAAAGGGGCAAAAGAAAATTTTTTTTGAGACAGCATCTTCCTCTGTCACCCAGGCTGGAGTGAAGTGGTGCAATCATAGCGCACTGCAACCTTGAACTTTTGGGGCTCAAGTGATTCTCCTGCCTCGTTTCCCAGGTAGCTAGGACTATGGCATGTGCTACCACATCTGGATAATTTTTTTTTAGTTTTGATAGAGATGGAGTCTTACTACATAGACCAGGCTGGTCTCTAACTCCTGGCCTCAAGTGATCCTCCCACCTCAGCCTCCCA
>VBSM01000729.1:18992380-19012159 GCA_008086735.1 Cheirogaleus medius | reverse complement strand
AAAAAAAAAAAAAATTAAAAGACATTTAAAATTATTATTAGCTACTGGGGAAATGCAAATTAAAACCACAATGAAATACCACTACATATCTTTTAGAATGGCTAAAAACAAAAACTACACTAAACTAATATTAATAATATCAAGTTCTGGAGAAGAGGCAAAGCAACTGGACTACATTGTTGGTGGAAAATAATGCAATGCAAAATGGTACCGCCACTCTGGAAAACAGTTTGGTTGTTTTGCATAAAGTTAAACATATATTTACATATGATCTAGAAATCCCATTTCTGGGTGTTTACTCTAGAAATGAAAACATGTTCATGCAAAAACCTGTACAAGAATGTTTATGGCAGCTGTACTCATAATAGTCAAAAAAATGGAAACAACCCAAATGTGCTTTTGCAGGTGAATGCCTAAACAAGCTGTGATGGATCATATTTCGTAAGATGGAATACTATTCATGGAATACTACTCAATGTGATGCTGAGTTAGAGAAGCCAGACACAAAAGAGTCATACTACTATATAATTCCATTTGTTTGAAATTCTAGAAAAAATAAAACTAATTTATAATGACAGAAAGCAGACCAGTGGTCGCCTGAGGATTGACTGGAAAAGGGCATCTTTGGAATAATAGAAATGTTCTATATCTTGATTGTGGTGGTGGTTATATGGTTGTATACATTTCTCAAACTCAAAGTTGAACAGGTACACATCTTAAGATCTCGGTGGCTTACTTTTAGGTATAGAGCAATGTTTATCAAACTGCTGGTAGAGTCCTACTCTTAGTGAATCATCAAATCAATTCAGTGTGCCTACCCAGAGAGGTATTTATCCTGAAACTAAGGAAGCTTAAGCTTCAGGCCCCCAACTTGCAAAGCTTCTTCCAAGGCCTGATTACTAATTTTGTATTCAGAATTTCATCTTCTTTTTCTAAAGGGAGCCCTCAAATTGTATTCACTCTAGGTCCCACAAAACCTGGATCTGCCTCTGGTTGACCAGAATGCTTTTTTTTTTAAGGAATGGAATAGAAAATATGAGAGTGTTTTGCAAAACTTTTGTTTCAGTTTATATAATGGGTTAGGTTGTAAAATTTTATTTCTTACCAGAGTTTGTGGTTTAAAAACACACATGCACACATACACACAAAAAATTGGAAATTCTGGGCTGTGTAGAAATCTATGCACATGTGCACAAGCAGATGTGTACAAATCCAATGCAACACTGTTTGTAAGAGTGGATATCTGGAAACAACCTAAATGCCTATCAATATCAGATAAGTAAATATAACACAGTATATGTATGTATGTAGTAGAATTCTATATAGCTAAAAGGAGTGAACTAAATGCCATGAGTGCCAGGCTAGATAACTCTCATAAACACATTAAATTAAACATCAGTTTAAGAAGATTACCTAAAGCATGAGAGTATTTAGATAAAGTTTAACACAATTTGAAAAACAATACTATGTCTGGTAAGTTTCTATGCATTGTTTCTAGATATAGTTATATATATAGAAAAAGTATTAAAACATACATGAGACTGAAAAAAAAATGAATTCAGGCTAGGATAGTGGTGATTTCTGGGGAGAAGAAGGGAGGGAGGGAATGACATGAGGGAAATACATGGGGCTTTGAATTTATGCTTTTTTTTCTTTCTTAAAGAATGGATTTGAGGCAAACAAGGAAAAGAATGGATTTGAGGCCAAAAAGTTAGAGAGTAACAAGACTGATTGGTGGGTATGTGAATTTTTGCTGTGCTATTCTGATTCTTTTCTGATTGTGTTGTATTCTGTATGCATATTATTGTAGACTTTGGTGATACGTATTATTTCATATTTGTATAGTGTGGACATTTACATATATCACCCTACTTGGTCTTCACGATGGCCTTAGGAAGTAAGCGGAACAAAAATTTGTATCCCTATTCCGTAGAATAGCGGCCTAAGACGTCAGAACAATTTATTAAGAGCTGGATTAGGGACTCAGCTGTTCCTTGTTCAGCCTAGATTTGCGTGGAAATCCACTGGAGACGTTTCCTTCAAGATCAGGTGGCCTGATCCAGCAGGAGCGACCTCCTCCACCCACTTTCCCCCACCCCCAACTTTGGGTAGGCACTTATTCAGTGGGGGAATGAATTATATAGATAATAGCCAAATGTTTGTTCAAAAAGTATTCATTCTTAAGTGCTAGGTGGAGACCTCCAAGAATGACTCGGATGAGATGGATACATAGCTACGAGCCAATTCATAGGAGTGCAGACGGGCTCTCTACTCTAGTCCGTGGCGCACTGGCTCGCTCAGTGTCCTTGCACAAATCACTTAACCTTTCACTGCTTACTTACATTTACGTTCCCGTAAACCGAATGTATAGTATTCACGACTGCGCACTCCTACCAAACACTGAGAAAATTAGAGAACGATTTAAAGTCACCAAAATGCAACAATGTCAACTTTCCAGTACAAACTACATTCTTTGCGCCCCTGCCATTCCTCAAAGACTTAATTGCACTCATTTAAATGGTGACGACCATTTTAAAGGACATGAAGTTTATCCTTTTGAAAGATTAATAACTTTTACGTCGCTAACATACCAATGTCTTTTGCTGTTAAAAAATTAAAACAATACCTACCTAGACAGAATAAAAAGTGAGCAGTTTATATTCTCTTGCCCTTTCGTCTGTACTGGCCTGTGAAGTACCTTGGAAGCAAGCGTATGTTAACGGTAAGGTTTAGAACCTTATTTTAGCCCTGATAATGCCTTGGGAAAATCTTTTACGTTCTGAGTATTATGGTATGGAAGAGGAGGAAAAAACGGCGCGGGGCAGCTCCGAATCCAGGAAAACAGGGAAAGGTAACGGAGGAGCCTGCGCGTCCCGGCGCTCGCGACTTTCGCGGCGGGGTTGGAGCTGCCGGGGTGTTTCAGCGGAGACTGGCCCCGGAGGCTTTGGCAAAGAACCCGAGCCTCCTCGCGGCCGAACTGACCGCAGAAGCCACAGGTCCCTTTAAGGCGCCCGGCGAGCGGAGCAAAGGGAGCGCAGGGGGCGGGAGAAGGGTTCGCGAGCGCGCGCCACGTGACTCGGCTGCCAAGTTCGCCTGCGAGTTTGACAGAAGTTTGAATCGGACTCGGGGGCTTTCTGCAGCCGGTGGGGCACAGCGGCGGCCGCAGCCTCGGCGAGCGCGAGAACCACTCAGCCAGCCTGGATCCCGGCCCGCCGACGGCCGCTCGCGCTCCGGCACCGCTCGCCTTCCCTGCCGCGAGCCCGCAGCCCCCCGCTCGCCCGCGGTTTCTGCCGCCTCCCGGCGAGGGAGCCGAGCCCCGGCGCTGCGCCCCAGCCCCGCTGCGCCAGCATGTCCTCGACGGAGAGCCCCAGCCAAACCGCCGACAAGTCGCCGCGTCAGCAGGTATTCCCTGCGGGCCCATGGGGTCTCTCACCGCCCCCTCTAGGTGTCGGGCCTGACCCTCATTCCGCGACCTGGCCGGGGTGTGAGCGGGAGAAAGGGGACCGGTGCTTTCCCGTGGTTCCCACCGCCCTGACCCCTGGCCGGCTCTGTCTCCGCAGGTGGACCGCCTGCTGGTGGGGCTGCGCTGGCGGCGGCTGGAGGAGCCGCTGGGCTTCATCAAAGTTCTCCAGTGGGTGAGTCGCTGCCACAGCCCCAGGCTATTTCTGGAGCCTGGGCTGTGACGCTGACCCGAAGTAATGTGGCCAGAGTGGGGGCTGGGGAGGTGCAGCGACTCGGCCATGGCGGAAGGGTGGGGGGCGGCGACAGGTGGGCGGGGGAGGGGCGGGCTAGGGCTGCTTCTCTGGGCTTGGTGGCAGAAGGGTGAGGAGTGAGGCATGTGGAGTCCCGGATTCAGTCCTTCTATGTGCAAGGAGCCTTTGCCCAGGGTGCTCACATTTCACCAGGGCGAGAGGACCCGGGTGTAACCTTTCCAAAACTCTGATCCTGCACATACCACTACTTGGTGGCAGGAGGGGGGAGGAGGACGAGGAGGACTAGGTCCGCTTTACACCAAGAGGAAAGCTGCGGAGGGCAAAGGAGGGAAGGAGGCAGGCGATGGAAACCCCATCCTGCCCCCAAACCCACCAGTACCTGGATGATCCTGGGGGTGGTAGACTGAGGGGATAGGCTCCCAACTCGCAGTTCCTTGTTGAGGTCACTGGAGGAATCTGGGTTCCTGTAAATGAGTGAGGGAATGGACGAATGAATGAACATAGCTTATGGCTCTAGGATTACAGGAAAGAAAAAAATTAACATAGTATAAAAACCACAGCATGGCTAAGATGTGGCATGTAGAATAAGATAGGGCACTGATCTAGGAAGCTGGGGGACTGGGTTCTGAACCTGGACCTGCCTTTTCCAGCTGTGTCACCTTGGGCAAGTCACTTGTCTGGACTTCAGTTATTTAGTCAGATATTGATCAGACCATCCCTAGGGCCTCCTTATGCTCTAAATGGGTTGGCATGCTAGAATACGGCCTTACATTAGACTTACCCTGTGACCTTGAAAAAAATCACCTGCCTAGGTCCTCAGTTTCCCCTGTTATGGTATAGTGGAAATACCATCTCCTGGCTTCACTGATACTTTGAGACATTGGTGTGTTCTCTGTTCTTCAGTATCTAAGGCCTCCTGTAAATTAGGAATGTGGACAGTTGTAGTCACTTTCTCAAGTCATAAAGACTTGTTGGGGGCATTTAGCATACTACTGCAGAAGAGATTTTAAATTAGACAATCCACATACCAGTGGATAACTCAGTTAATGTGCTCTCAGCACATAATTCAGCTAGGGAATGTTACCATTAGTACTGAAAAGGATTGAGTTCTAAAGGGCTTTGAACTCACTGGAGACAGGAATGAGCATTGTGTCACCAATTCCTAAATCATAGTTTGGATGAGAATCGAATGGAATTCAGGGGCAATAGTGCATTTGGGATTGTCAGTCCAGTCTGGGAGCTCCCAAGTGCAAACTCTGGGATCTGATGGGGACTTTCCACTCTCCCTACTGCCTCAAGGGCAGTTGGACTAACTCCTGACTGAACTCTTTCACCGCCGGTGACTTCCCTGTTCTGACCCACCACTCAAGTACTAGAGGGGGCCATATAAGATATTAAGGCTCTGAGTAACTGGCATCTGAAACAAGGAGAGCCATTATTGAGCCATCCAGAGGAGCAGAACCTGAAATGTAAGAGACCAATTTTATCATTAAACTAGACAAATGGTTCTAATGGAATTTGAGACAAGCTGTCAAAGGATGAGGGAAACAATGAGGTTCTTAGATGATAGACTCATCTTCCCTGGGGGGATTGTGAAAAGCTTCCTTCTTCCATTGTGCTATCCTTTCCTCCACTCCCCTCACCCCCACCACTACCAACGATATATCTGTTAAGGCTGCACAAAGCAATGCCTAGGGAAATGATCTGGTCTCCTTCCAGGGTCAGCACTGATGCCCTGAGAATTAAGACCTATTTGATTTTTATGATCTTCAACTTCTCAGAAATGGGGTTATGTAAAACAGAGACCCCTTTCTCTAACATCCCTGGGGCCTGTGCTAGACTCTGAACTTGACCTTCATTCATAGGGTAGCATCATAAGGAGATATGATTTGCTTTTACTGCCTTTCTAGATAGCCTGAATTCAGGATATGACTTTCTTTCACTTGCTTTGAAGCTCTGCAGATGAGGTAACATAAAAGTACACGGGACCAGCACCAGGAATGACAGTGGAAATGTCATTTGCATTTTTCACTCATTTCTGCTTGGAGGGATCAAATGCTCCTGACTGGAGAAGGAAAAAAGGAAAAAAATAAATCTTGCAGTTACTGTAATGGTAATTGAAAACTTTTGTTGTCATTATTACCAAAAAGCAAAGGTTTTACTGGAATCCTTGTGAAAAGAAAGTAATGTTATTCTTTTATTAGTCGGGAGCTTAGCTTAGAGTGTCTTTTTAAAATTGAGAAATTAACTAATCTCACCTCAATTCCAATTCTGGAATCTCACTAAGTCTATACTAAGCTAGCAAAATAACCTGAGCATAGACCAGTTATTGGAGAACTAGTTTTTCAAACAAGAAAAAGGCAAACTTTGAGGTCAAAAGGGCTTTGATTAAAATTCAGTCCTCTCTGCTTTCCAGCCCTGGAACCTTGGGTAAATGATGAAATCTTTATGGGCCTCAGTTTCCTTATCTGTAAATGAGGGTAAGACCTATTTTATAGGCTCTCTGGGAGGATTCTAGAAGGTAATATCTGTAAAGCTGGAGCATTCTGGAAGACCACAGTGAGCCCGGCACTACAGGAGGTATTCAGTAACTGTTGGTTCCCTTCCTTTCTGTTCCTGAACCTCCCTTTTCCCCTAACTTTCCCCCTTTATGCAGATTATCCAGCAAGACTTGTCCTTTGGTGGGATTATTCAAATGTCACTGCCAAATCCTCAGTTTGATGGTAAGGTACAAAAGAATCTCTGAGAGACTTAGCCACCATTCTCATTTGCTTATAAATAAATCATATTACCTTTAACTGGGTGTGCCTCTGATCAATAATTCACCTTTGGGGCACCAGAGTCACTTATTTGGGTCTGAGGCCTTTGTAATGAAAATAAATTATTTCAATACGTGTAGGGAATTTGAACACCATAAGAGTCCATAAAACCAAAGAGATAATTGTGGGAGTAGGATCTGGGGAGAGAATTTGTCTTCCTTATGCTTTGCACTAACTGGTGATGTTAATGTTAGGACTGACACAGGATTATCACTAGCAAGCAAGGCAGCACTAAAGTGGAGCTTCATCCTTAAATTGGGAAGATTATTCTGACATCTTTGCAAAAGAGATGCAGAGGCAGGAGGAGGAAGAGATAGAGGGCAGAGTGTGACTGTTGATTGCTGTCTCAAGCAATGCAGGTCCAAGAGGAAGAAGGCTGGGCGGCAACAGAACTCTAGAACTTCTTTTGTCTCGGGGCCTCTATCTTGCCTTGGCTGCTGTTCTTTATGACCAGTTTGCTCATCTCAGAGTCTTGTATTTGGTAACAGGGGTGGTCTCAGTTCTTTCTCTCTCTTCCCTGTAGCTCAGTCACCTGATAGAGTTAAGGAAGAAAGCAAATGTGCAGAAAGATGGAGAGTTAGGGTCCATAGAGTTGGGGAGGGTATCTTTCTCTGCTCCTGTACCTGAGGGCACAGAGCCACTCCCCTCCTTGTGATCCTTAGTGCACATGGTAGAGATCTCTTCTTTAGCCTTAATAACTCTGTGATACAGGGCTTTGTTTTGTCATTTGTTTGTGTCAATATGACACTCCTTTCTTGATGTGAATTCTTGAGAGCAAGAGCCAAGTATTATTCATCTTCATATCTCCAACACCTGGCACAAGGTAGATGCTCAATAAGTGATGGCCAGGCATGGTGGCTCACACCTGTAATCCTAGCACTTTGGGAGGCTGAGGTGGGAGAATCGCTTGAGCCCAGGAGTTTGAAGCTGGAGTGAGCTATGATCGTGCCATTGCACTCCAGCCTGGGTGACAAAGTGAGACCTTGTCTCTAAAAAAAAAAAAAAAATGTTGAATGAATGAATGAAGAGGAAAGAGCACTGGACAGGGAATCAGGAGATGTGAATTCTAAGCCTGGCTCTCACATTAGCTAAATGTGACTTTGGGAAAGTCACATCATCTTTTGAGGCTTCAGTTTCCATCTCTGTGAAGTGAGACCATTGGGCTTGATAATCTCTGAGATCTCTTTTGTTCCGCTGCTCTGTGAATCTGTGCGATTCCCCTCAGATTTTCCCATTTTGCACTTTCATAGCAAACTGTCTGTTATCTGGCACCAACTGGCTGTGTAGCATTCAGATTTAAACATATATTCTGGTAAATAAATAATTATTATATATGTAAGATATTTAGAAATTCCTGACTTTAAAATAATCAGACTAGAAGAGAAAAGTTAATACTGAAGTTATTATGGGCATATTTTGTCTTCTGAGGAACCAGAAAGCAGGGTTCGGGATTGTCAGAACTCAGGACCAACGTTTAGATGAGCAGAACTTTTGGTGATGATAGAAAAGTTCTGTAATCTGCGCTGTCTACTATAGTACCTGCTAGCCACATGCAGCTATCAAGCACTTGAAATGTGGCTAGCATGACTAAACTGAATTTTTAATTTAATTTAATGTTAATGAATTTAAATTTCAACAGCCACACTTGGCTAGTGGCTACTATTTTGCATAGTACAGCTCTAGAGTATGAGCTCCATGAGGACAAAGATTTTTTTCTCTTTTGTCCACTGTTAAATGATTGTGCTTAGAACAGTGCCTGGGACATAGTAGATGCTCAATAAATGTCCTCTTTTTTGTAGATGTTCAGGAGTGCCTGTCAATAGAGTGCTGGTGAAAAGAAGGCAGCATAACCAACCATTCACTGCCCTCAAGTTATGAGTACTTATTTTCTTAGGGGACCTACAAGGAGCCATTCACTGACTAACTGCCAATGGGTAAAAATATATCCAACTGTGCTGCCCTTCCTAGAATGTGACACCCTAATTGTGTCCAGTTCTGGGCACCAGAAGCTGAGAGGAATAAAGAAACTTCCAAGAGGAGTCAGAGAACCACAGAGCTGACAAAAGATTAGAGAATTCCTGGGAGGAAAAGCTAGAGAAGTTCCACTGTTAGGCCAATGAGGCAACTTTGAGTTCGTAAAGAGTAATGATGCAGAGGCTTCGAGTGACTTCTCTCCAGCTCTGTCAAGAGGTGAGCAGGCAGGGCTCTAACAGCCTCCATAATTTAATTCAAGTGAGAAGGTCATGTAGGCATTGGAGGCATTATGCTGTGTTCTTTCCTGGATGTCTTTAAAACTGGAGACAATTCTCATTGGTCTGGAATAAAACTCCTGGAAACAGAGAGGTGCCCATTATGACCTTTAGAGAGAAGTCAATGGCTCCAGTGTAGAGATCTGCCAGGCCAGGCAATGCAAGGCAGGGCAGTGGCACTGGACACCTCCCAGGGGCAGAGCACAGCTGTTGGCAAGCCCGGCCAAGAGCACACTGATAGCGTTACCCTCAGAGAGTGAGAGAATTCCAGAGCTGGAAAAGGCCTCCAGATGATCTACTCCAAACCCCTCATTTTACAGATGAGGAAACTGAGACTCAGAGAGCAGAGTGACTTATCAGAGCTCACCTGGCTAATTAGTGACAGGGCCAGGACTCAAACCAAGAGTTCCAGATTCCTAGTTCAAGTCCCTTTTCACTCCATAACACTAACAAGCATTAGCAAAATAAAGTGCATACAACTCTATTCTAGACTCTGGATACAGGACTGGGATGTAGATTAGCTGTCTTCTAGGTGCTTGATGTCCAAGACACTGAGTCACAGAGAAACATATGGAAAATAAACAAGAGAATCAGCTTGCTGCTTAATAAGAATGATTACATTGTGTTTAAGCCAAAGGTAAGTGCACAGGAAACTGGGCCTGAGCAGATGATGTAGGAGGATAAGAGTTTCCAATTTCTCACCTCCTTTTCTAACTAAAGCATGTTTCCCAGAAAGAAATTTAAAAATCACAGGATGAGGAAATTTTATTTCACTCAAGATAAGAGGTATCATAAAATGTGATGAAAGGTGGAGAAGAAAACAATTCAAGCAATCTGAAATGCCTCTGGTCCTTAACACTGAGAAATGGCAGTATCAACAGATGACAAAGGGAAACACCAGTGGGGAAAGAGTGGAGATTGATAAGGGAAGTGGAGGGTACTTTTCTCTGGGCTCCAGCCAGCACTGAGAGCATAGGCCCAGCCAGCACTATTGCTAGAAGGAAATGTGCCTTTGGGGAAGAGGAATTAGGCTGGCAGTACTATGGGACAGCAGCATGGCCCCTTCTTGATGGAGGTTGTCCCTTCCAGCTATACCTCCACCGAGGCAGGAAACCACTGGAAGTTACTAACAAGGAAACAAGATCAGATGAGTAGATCAAAGGATAAATGAAAAGCATTCCGGACATGCCTGATCTAGATTGGTGCAGGGGAATCTATTTCTGAGGGTTCCTCTCCTTTGGGGAGGAAATTCAAGTCTAGCTTTGAGCTAGAAGTTTTCAAAAGCCTGAATTGCAGAGGTTTGGTGTTAGTCCTCATCTTAAGGAGGTTACCTGTGGTCCCCAAGGTCACGCCCTGTTTATTTTCTGTTTCTTCATCTCCCTCCCTCTCAGACACCACTCAAAGTCAACCTTATTCATTTGGCTATTTAGTTCAGCACGCTGTGCAATGAACACAGCACCCTGAAGCTGGAAGGCAAATGGAAACCATGGGTCTCTGCCCAGGAGGAACTTGATTAAAGGGAATCCTCACTCACTCTGACTCCCACCCTCAGTATCTGCACCTGCTGAAAGTCAGGGGGTGGTTCATTACCTTGGCCAGTTGAGGCCTTCTGACTCTCAAAGAGGCTTCACTCTCTCTCAGCTCTTTGCTATTTTCGCCTTCGGGTCCTGCGGCTCCTACAGCGGGGAGACAGGAGCCCTGGTTCGCTGCAACAACGAAGCCAAGGATGTGAGCTCCATCATTGTTTCGTTCGGCTATCCCTTCAGGTGAGCCTGAATTGGTCCTGACCAGGCACAGCCTCTCTTGCTGGAAGGGCAGGACCTGCTTGGTCTCTTCTTCCTCCAGAAACCTAAAGACCACTTGTTGTGTGCCAGTCCAGATTCAAATCAAATTATAAGACTTGGGTCCTAGGCCGGGCGCGGTGGCTCATGCCTGTAATCCCAGCACTCTGGGAGGCCAAGGCAGGTGGATTGCTCAAGGTCAGGAGTTCGAAACCAGCCTGAGCAAGAGTCAGACCCCGTCTCTACTAAAAATAGAAAGAAATGAATTGGCCAACTAAAAATATATAGAAAAAAGTAGCCGGGCATGGTGGTGCATGCCTGTAGTCCCAGCTACTCGGGAGGCTGAGGCAGAAGGATTGCTTGAGCCCAGGAGTTTGAGGTTGCTGTGAGCTAGGCTAATGCCACGACACTCACCACTAACTCTAGCCTGGGCAACAGAGTGAGACTCTGTCTCAAAAAAAAAAAGACTTGGGTCCTTTCTGCCCTTTAGCAATTTCAGACACACTGACCAGAGAAAATCGTAAGGAAAGCACAGA
The DNA here is from genome assembly GCA_008086735.1 of Cheirogaleus medius. Lineage (NCBI taxonomy): Eukaryota > Metazoa > Chordata > Mammalia > Primates > Cheirogaleidae > Cheirogaleus > Cheirogaleus medius. The sequence goes on along the minus strand of VBSM01000729.1, from coordinate 19,001,061 downwards.
TCATTGTTAAGATAATGTCCTAGTCCATAGACAAGCAATAGCAGGTCACACTGGCTCAGACAGAAAGAATCCATGCAGTTTGGTATGGAGGCATACAAGGATCTGGGCAAGTTGGGCAGGTCTCTCTGACCCTCAGCAGCCTCCTCTTTGCCTTGAAGGTAAGGAAGTAAAGATTGAAGTGGGATGCTCACCTGGTGCCACCAGAATACACGGAGGCACACCTTGACCAGGAGGTAGAAAAGAATACTCTCTTCTGGGTATTTGGAAGCTTAAGGAGTGGGGAGCTTAAATGTTCAGAGAAGAATGGAGCAGGGTTTAGCTTTTAGAAATTTCTGGTATCAGCACCTAAGTTAGATTAACTGTCTCTTGTACATAATAGGCTGTGGTTTTCCCTTTATTTTGTCCAATATAGTCTCATTGGAGAGCCTAAATAAGGCCTGAGGATGGGTGATTCCAACCTTAACTTGGCCACCATTCCAACCTTAACAAGGCCTGTGCTTTCCAGGGGCAGAATGAAACTGATCTGCCTGGTGGTCTGGCTACCCAAAATAGAAGAACTACATATACTGTGTGGTGCCCTAAAGGGCCCCGGAGATACTTGGAAATACATGTCTGGGCAGGGTGGATGAGTGTGGGGTGGTGGCTGAGGGTTTGACTGGAATCTCTGGGAAGTACCTGTCTTGACTGCAAGGTTCCCTCCAAAAATATTCATTCCTACATGACCCACCCCTTTCTTCTCTCTGTAAGAGTCTCGGGGTGAGAACTAGCACAGGACTACTCCTGGGGCAGGGAGAAAGAAGACTGCTTGAGCTCAGGATGTCCTCCCCTGCCACCTCCAGGTTGCACCGGATCCAGTATGAGATGCCCCTCTGTGACGATGACTCCACCTCCAAGACCATGCATCTCATGGGGGACTTCTCTGCCCCTGCTGAGTTCTTTGTCACCCTTGGCATCTTTTCCTTCTTCTATACCATGGCTGCCCTGGTCCTCTACCTGCGCTTCCACAACCTCTACACGGAGAACAAGCGCTTCCCACTGGTGGTGAGTGAGCATGGCCAGAAAGAATCACGCAGAGAAACTGAGGAGATGTTTATTATGGGTCAGAGCTGGAGGGGAGGACATACATGGTGGCTTTCCTGGGTCCCTGACACAAGGTAATATGGAACCTCTGCTTCTATCAACCCCCTGTCGCTTGCTCCTGTGAGCAGGAGGCACAATAGCAGCATAAAGAAGCAGGCTCTGCTGTTAGACCGCCTGGTTTCAAATCCTACCACTATCCTTACTAGCTGTGTGATCTTGGACAAGATATTCAGCCTCTCTAAATCAGTTTCTTCAACTATAAAATGGGGATAAAATAATACCTGCCTTATAGTGTTTTTTGGTGATAAAATGAGAATGCATGGCCAGGCGCGGTGACTCACGCCTGTAATCCTAGCACTCTGGGAAGCCAAGGTGGGTGGATTGCTCAAGGTCAGGAGTTCAAAACCAGCCTGAGCAAGAGTCAGACCCCGTCTCTACTAAAAATAGAAAGAAATGAATTGGCCAACTAAAAATATATAGAAAAAATTAGCCGGGCATGGTGGTGCATGCCTGTAGTCCCAGCTACTAGGGAGGCTGAGGCAGGAGGATTGCTTGAGCCCAAAAGTTTGAGGTTGCTGTGAGTGAGCTAGGCTGACGCCACGGCACTCACTCTAGCCTGGGCAACAGAGTGAGACTCTGTCTCAAAAAAAATAAAAAAAGCAACTGGTACATAGTTATCCTCAATAAGTCATAGCTATTATTAATATTTTTCTTCTTTAGCCTCTTCCTATTCCAGGCATGCAAGGTGGAAGGGGTGCCTTAGGGGACTCCATTTGCCTTCTGTAGTCTTCCCTCTGCCACCACTTATAGCTGAGCAATGGTAAAGCTGGGAGTTTGGGCTCCACTCTTGGGGTGAATGAGTTTTGGGGTGAGGCTTACCAGCAGATGCCATGGTACATTTGGTACATTGTTGCCTGACCTTGGATCTGAGGGCACAGGCAGCCTGAGTGGCAGGACTGCTTTGGTAGCAGTGAACAGATTTCTCAGGACAATCTGGGTCCCCTGATTCCCCCGATGACCTGGGCTCTAGGTGTTGGGTAGGATGTGAAGAGGTGGCTGTCCTGAGACCCCCGCATTCTACATCAGGGCAAGAGGAAAATAGGAAAAGAAGTGGGGACTCATAGGGTCTTTCTGAGTGTACTTCCCATCCCTTTGCTCCTCCCAGGACTTCTGTGTGACTGTCTCCTTCACCTTCTTCTGGCTGGTAGCTGCAGCTGCCTGGGGCAAGGGCCTGACTGATGTCAAGGGAGCCACACGGCCATCCAGCCTGACGGCAGCGATGTCCGTGTGCCACGGAGAGGATGCAGTGTGCAGTGCCGGGGCCACGCCCTCCATGGGACTGGCCAACATCTCCGTGGTGAGACTGCAGCCACTGAAGGGGTCTGGGGTGGGGGCAGTACTATCCCAGCTTCCCAGGCCTGTCCTGGCCAGCAGGTGCTGAGAGGAACAGAGAGAGTGTCCCCAGAGCTGGTATCCCCTGCACCTACAGTTGATTCCCACCCTGCACATGATGCTGGCTGCTGGTCCCTGGCTGACCCTGAGAAGACATCTAGGATGAGGGGAACCCAAGAGCCATTTAGCCTCCTGTTCCTTCCTCCTTCTGCTCTCTGCCTCCCATTTCCCTTCTTGTCTCCCCACCTCTAGGCATGCTCTCTGTGCTGCCTCCTGCTTGTGCTGCCTCCCGCTCGTCCTGCCTATTTTACACTGTGTGTGTGTGCACATGTGAGCACATGAAGTGGGGCACAGGGCTGTGGCTGAGCTCCAAGCTGGGAGCAGACCCAGAGTGAGGGACAAGGGGCTCAGTGCTGCTTAGCCCTCAAGACTGGAAAGGGGCTTTGGGACACTGGTAGGCCCAACTGGTATGCACATGTTTGGCCATCCCAATTGTTAGAACCTTGAAATACGTCCATATCAGTTGGTAAATAGCTGAGACCTTGAGCTTCTCAAATGCTGCCTGTCATCTCAGCCACCTCAGCCCTGCTCTGAAAATGACTTGAACCTCCCCAAGGCCCACAACTAAAATGTTTAATGGCTGGCATGCTGGGAAGCCTTCTGAAACTTGCTACAACCTAGATGATGGGTTTTTTCCTCCAACATTTTATTGTAAAAATTTTCATATGTACAGCAAAGTTGAAAGAATTTTACAGTGAACACCCACATACTCACCACCTAGACTGTGCCACTAACATTTTACTAGACTTGCTTTATCACGTATTCACCTCTCCATCCATCAATCCATCTTTGGTTTTTGTCATTTTTTATTTATGTATTTTTAATTTTCAGGATATTATGAGGGTGCAAATGTTTTGGTTGCATAAATTGCCTTAGTATCATTTGATTCAAAGTTATAAGTGTGCCCATCACCCAGATAGTGTACACTGTACCCATCTCCTCCTCCCCGCCACCTGCTGGATTTCTGATGAATGTTTTTCCATATGTGCACATAAGTGTTGATCAATTGGTTCCAATTTAATGGTGAGTGCGTGTGGTGTTTGCTTTTCCATTCTTGTGATACTTTGCTTAGAAGAATGGTCTCCAGTCCCATCCAGGTTAATACAAGAGGTATTAGTTTACCTACTTTTTATGGCTGAGTATTCATCTTGTTTTTAATGCATTACTAAGTTGATTGAGGACATTAGCACACTTTCCCCTAACTACTTTCTGCTATTAGGTTTTAAAATATTTTGGATAAATATTTGAATATAGCCCTGGCTGGGTCCCTGGTCCCAGGGAAGGAGCACCTTGGACAGCTCCTGCCACACCCAACTGGCAGAAGGTGCTCCCAACACCTCCCCACCTGTGCTGTGGGAAGCGCCCCCGGCTGACGCTTGGCTCCTTGCTATGATTTGCATGGTGCTCTGCTCTAGGCCAGATTCCACTAGTGACCAAGCTATATCTTGGGTGCATGCTGTGGACAGAGTTAGACACTTTCACCAGGGAGTCCCTTAAAGGATGATGGCCTTGAACCCTGCTTCTATATCTAGTTATTTGTCTTTTGGTCTTTCTAGCCCTCTGTGCTTCTTCCCTGTCCCCCCACTACCACCACAGGAACTTCCCCCTGCCCTGTCCCCATGATGTCCCCCTTACTATTCTCACAAACTCCCCTGATGTCTTTGCAGCTCTTCGGCTTTATCAACTTCTTCCTGTGGGCTGGGAACTGTTGGTTTGTGTTCAAGGAGACCCCATGGCATGGACAGGGCCAGGACCAAGGCCAGGGTCCCAGCCAGGAGAGCGCAGCTGAGCAGGGAGCAGTGGAAAAGCAGTAAGCAGCCCCCACCTGGCTACTCCCGAACTGGACAGCACCTCTTCAACCACCTCCGGCTTCCAGGACCTCCCTCTTCCTCTTCATCTAATTCCCCTCCCCCATCATTCTGGGCTTTGAGCTTTGAGACACTGATGGGCAGGCGTCAGCTGTTGGAAACCTGAGCAGCCCTCCCACTGGCAGCCCTCCCAGTGACTCCCTCTTCTTGCTGGAGTCATGGATAGCAGGAACTCAGTGCTTCTTGTCCACTGCCTGGACCCAGGCATCTGACTTGGGGTCTCACTTGTGCCCTCAGCCTTTGAGAACCAGCCTGTGCTGCAGGTGAGGGTTGGGAGCAGGAAACTGGAGATCTGAGACTGGTTCCTAGCAGCTATCTTTATGTCAACCTATCCAGCTTCAATAATAGTGGGGGGAAGGGAAATCAATGGGTAGCCTTCCCCCTGGTCCCTTGTGTGGAAGCCCCAGCAATGGCTTGGTGACCCTTCCCCAGTGGCTGTCATCTAGTCCCTGTGTTTGAGCTCCAGTCAACCCAGGGCTCAGTGTGCTTCCCACTATCTTTTCTGGCCTCTGCTTGCCCACAGGGTCCATCATGTGTTAATGACGGTGCCCAACTGGCCTAGAAAACAGTTCTTTAGAGGGTCCTGATGAGGCTTGGACTCAGCCAGGGATAAATTGCAACTGAGTTGAAACTTCAATTGCAACAATTGCAACTTCAAGAAACCAAAGCCTGCAAACTTGCAGCAGAATCGGTTTCTTGTGTCCCTTCGGTCCTCCCACCCCCAAGGCTGGGGTACTTCCCACCAACACTCTAAACTCTACTTATGCTAGAAACCTCCTACTTTCCTCCCTGTCCTTCTTGGGCTTGGTCTCACACTTGGGACACAAGATGTGAGGTCTAGGACCTACCCTCTGCCCCCAACCTCTCTGTCCGTCTCCCTTCCCCAGCCTCGTGGGTCTGAGGCATTCAAGATCATTTTTGAAGTCTGTCCAGGCCTTCTTTTTATTCCTGAGGGGCCAGATAGGGGCTTTTAAAGGGCCCAAAGAACCTTTATGAGGCTAAGCTGCCCCAGAGCCCCAGGGCATAGATGGATGGATTGGGCCCATTTCTTCCTTACTTCCTGCTCGATTTTCTTTTCCTGCCCCCTCTCTAATCCTTCTTTCATATTTGCCCTTCTTATCTTTACAAAAGGATGTACCCTCTCCCTTTGCCCTACCATTCCTCCCCAGAGTCCTCATTTCTCCCTCTATCCCCACCCCCACCCCCCACCCCCGGTCCAGGGCAGGCCGATGCTATTGGTGCTTCTTCACTTTGGGACCCAGTTCCATATTTGTCTTTGGTGTGTCTCCTCTTCCTGATACCTCCTTCAGTCCCTCTCTGGACCCCAAGGCCTAAGAGTCAGTGCTTCCTGGGTAAGGACCATTCACCTCCTACCCAGCTTGAAACACCTCCATTTGCCCTGGCCATAGGGCCGCCCAGGGAAGGATGAAGAGGTATGAATCCAGCCATTTTCCAATTTAGTGCCAACTGGCTCTGTTTAGCATCCCAAAGGTGACTGTGCCCTGTGCCAGTCTTTCCTCAGGACTGAGTCAACCCCTTCAACCTCATCACCTCCCTGAACTCCACCCATAGTATAATAACATGTGCATTCCTGGGGTATCCAGGGGTCAGAACATTTGACTCCAGGCTAATCATTTCCTCTTTGGGTCAGTTTCCCCACTTGACAGGGGAAGTGTGAAATTTATATCCCCAAATGCTCCAGAGTCCTTCAGTGAAAGAATTAAGTTTTTCATTTTGTTTTTAGATTTTGGGGAAGGGTTTTGAGGTGAGAAAAAAGGAGATGGGATGAGAGTGTTTCTAAGTCTGAAACTCTTTCTCTGTCCTGAGCTGTCCCCATGGTTACTCAAGGACAAGGGGGGACAGTTTTGCCTGTGGCTTCAGAGACACAGAGAACAAAGGGGTGACCTTCATTTGTCTTCAGGCCAGCCCCTGTGGGGGTCTGTGAGCAGCTTCTACTAGAACTTTGTTTGGATTCTATGTCTATATTTATAATTTATTTGAAATGTGCTAAATAAATTGTTCTCATTTGGAGGCTGAAGTTAGCAACTGGCCCTGAAGCTAGGGAAAGGGATGTATATTCACTCTTGCCAAGGACTCCCAGCCCAGAACTTTCCCTAGAGCAGAGAAGGCTCTTTCTCCTTCTCCTCAAGAGGCTGTTTTATTCTCGGCCAGTAGAGCCTTGATTTAGGGTATGGCCTCTCTCTCCATGGCCACCCTAAGAGGAAAGGCCACTTCACCTCATTACCTCTAGAGGGCTGGGCTGTCCTCATGGGACTCATGTCCCCTTCAACCAGGGCTGGCATCACCGCTTTGCCTAGTGGGGCCTGAGGTAGAAGAAGGTGTCTGGTTTCCTAGCTACTGCAGGAGGCCAACAGCAAGACACTTGCCCTTTGCCTCAGTAGACTTTAACTCTGCCAGGGTGTCCACCTAGGACCTTTCCTGGACACGAGTTTCCCTCTAATATCATGGTCATGAGTCTCCTACTTCTGGGATTGCAGATCAGGGATGGGGGAAGAATGTTGCATGTTGTTTTCTGGTGCTTGTTATTACACATTTGAATAAACAGTGCTGTGAGTATTTGCCATGAAGGAGCCAAGACTGTAGCCCTTCTGGGGATTTTTTTTCTCTTTCCCTCCCTTGCTTTAAGTTATTGGACAAATATCAGCATTTCCACCAAGACGTCAGTCCATTCCTCTCCACTCTGTACCCAAGCAATAGAGTCTCCTGGCTGAGCAGTTGTTTCTGGCAGGTCCCAGTCTGGTGACATCTCCTCTTTTGGTGGTACCCAATTAATCCAGAGTAACTGGGACTCATTAGCAAATCTGGAGCAAACTCAAAACGTGAGAGGTAGTGGCTTCCACAATGCTGTTTCCATTTGCTCTCCTACCATCTGTGACCCAAACAAGCTTCCTGTCAGGAGTTAAGGGCCATATGCTTCCCTCTCTTAACTATAAGGTTCTTGCTGAACACGCTTGCACCTCTATCCCCCCTCAGACAGCCTCACACTACATTTACATTCCCTAGAAAAATACACGTGGGCACAATTGTACATTCAATTTCACCAGGTTCCTGGACCTCCCAGGGATCATCTATAATTCTCAGGTTAAGAGTTTCTACCCTCAGAGATTATCCTTGAAGTACTTAAACCTTCCCTGGGTGAAAAGAAGAAAGTCTAAAGTCTTAAAGTCATAGACCTTGACTTAATTTGCTTCCAAACTTGGTTTCCCCTTAGCTAAAGGGATGAGTATGGAGTTAAATGTGAGGTGTTGAGGAGGGAAAAAAAGGATTAGTATTTCTTTTCTAATGTGATTGGGGGGAAGAAGGCAGGCTTTTGTCTCTTGATTGTGTGACTCGGAAGACATGGTATCAGCTGAGAAGAAGAAAGAGGTGGCTGATTAAGGTACTTTCCAGACCTTAGCAAGGAAAATGACAGATCTGATAAGCAGTCTCCCTATGCCGAGGATTCGGTTGCAGCCCTTCCAGCAGAGAAAATATTCATTAGAAAAAGAAGCCAAAGTGATGGATGGAGTCAGGGTCCAGCCAGGGTTTGGGAAGAGGCGGTACAGGCTATCGATCGCAGTTCTCAGGAGGAGAGAGACGATCAGCAAACATGCAGCAAACACCAGCAGCCTCGGGGCCACCCCAGTTCCGGGGCTGGCTCTGGCTCGGAGATAGCCTTCTGTCATCCTGACAGGTGATCTCGGTCAGCTTAGCCAAGTCCTCCCAAACCCAGACAACGCCACTCCAACCCTCTGCTCTGCATCAGGACTGTGTGGGTTTCCCACAGAGGAGGCAAGACACGGGAGCCGAGGCCCTCCCCCACTCCAACCCCTGTGTCCTTCAGCACATCCTACAGACTCCCTCCCCTTGCCCTTCTGATTCACAGCGCCCACCTCCCTGCACCTACCCTATTCGATCTACAGGGGAGCGGAGTCGCTTCGTGGCCGCCAGCCCGGGAAGGGGCGCCAGCCAGCTGGCGGATGCACCGCTTAGAGGGGCGTCTGGGCAGAGAGAGGTTTGGGGCTGGGGTGCGTGTGCAGTGAGCTTGGGAGAGTGGACTGGTAGCATAAAGAATGTGTGCACAAGGGTTAAAAGAGGAGATCCTGGGGCTCTGGTCTTCTCTTTTCCCCCTGCAATTGTGCATTTCGGAAGGGCTCTCGCTGCATGCTCGGTAGGCAATAGCGCCCTCTATAAGACTACATTTCCCAGAAGGCAATGCGTGAGGGAGGGGGTGGGGAGAAGCGACCTGTGTTGCGCTTGCGCAAGGAGTGAGTTGGAAAG
>VBSM01000729.1:18965023-18992280 GCA_008086735.1 Cheirogaleus medius | reverse complement strand
TTCTGTGCCCCCCTCCTCACCCCTCTTGTTCCTTCGTCTTTTGCCCCACACATCCTGCTCTTTTTTGGCGTTTGCCTGCCGGCTGCAGTGCTTTTAGACCCCCGCCCCCTCCGCATTAGTTCGTCCATCCATCCATCTATCCTCCTTCTGTCCCTCCATCCTGCCGTCCATCCATCCATGCCTTCAACCTTCCGTCCTTTCCCGAGCCTCTTGCCCTGCCTCTTGGCTCTCTCCTCTGACTCCCACCTCCTCTAGGCCCCTGAGTGCCTTTATTGAGCGGGCCTACAGCCCCTTCTTCTGATCTTTGTCTCCTGGCCCCAGGGGACACCTGGCCTCGTGGCCTTTGGGGGTGACAGCAGGCATCACGCCCCTGAAGAAGTTTTCAAGTGAGAAGAGGTGGAGGAGGAGACCGCATGGAGGGGTCTTTAATGACACTTGTTCTCCTCTGAGACATCTGACTCCCAGCTCGGTTCTCACCATCATTCCCTACATTGCATTTAACGGACTTGGAAGAGTGGGAGCTGCCCCTTGTCTCTTGCATGCCTAACCCACCACCCCTCATATCTGGTTATTATGTAAGACTGCCAACAATCTTCTCATCCTAGAAAGGGGCCTATCTGTTAGTGGGCATCAGAGAGCAGACCTAAGTGGGAGCCAGGCCACCCTGGGACTGCCCCATGCTGGGTGGGCAAGGATGGGGCCATTGTCAGGGTCTGGGTGCATTGAGAACCGGAAATGGAGTCAGACGGGTTTGGTGACTCAGAATTGATTTTTTTTCCAAGGGACAGGGAGGGGGCGTAGAGGAGGGAGGGGGGAGGAGTAAGGTAGGGGGATGGGGAAAGAGCTGTTTTGCACAGCTAAGATGTTTTTTGTCATTAACCCAGAAACTGAGGTACAAGGGCAACCCCTGCCTAAAGTTCCCCTAAGAAGGGGAGGGACTTGCATGGGTGACCAAGGAGATTTTGAAGATGCCAAAAGGCCAAAAGACAGTTTCTCTGCTTTGTGACTCTCCTATCAGTGTAGGACCCGAGAAGCTGGGTGTAACTTTGATAATGGCGTGGTAACCCAGATGGAGCAAAATTGAGTTCATGGGGTGGACACCTGGGAGAGTGTTTGGGATGCCACAGAGTAGCAGAAAGGACCCATCTGAGAAATTTTAAGAGGGGTCTCAGGGATCTATACAAAAATTTGTTAAGGACTGTTTCCCCTTTAAATGGGGAAGTAGACCCAGAAATGAGATGATATTTACCCACAGTCACCCAACTAGTCAGCAGTGGAACCCTGAACAGCACCTTGAAGTGAAGGATCCATAAGAAAGGTGGCTGGATTCTTCTTAATGGGGCCAGCTCATTCCAAAGGTGGCAGGTGACGGAAGAATGGGCACTTGAGAATGACCCACTGAAAGGTTCTCCAAGTGGTCCTCAGCATCAAGAGCTTGTGGGCTTCATACTGCCAGGCCGCATGCCTTGCTTGGGTAGGAGATGGGGCTTCTGGGAAGGGGGTGGTCCTTCTGAGCTGTGTTTCTCCTTTAGGGGCTGAGCTGGAGGAGAGTAGCAAAAACACAAAGAAGTTGGATGCCATGACCCTCATTAAAGAAGGTGGGAGTCAACACACATTAGGGCTGGGACCCAGGAGAGACAGGAGACCCTCCCCTCTTCCATCACATGCTAGAAGGAGGTGGCTACTTGAAGCAGCATGTCTGGGGATCCTCCTTTTGATAGGTCTGAGTCAGCCTGTTGTCCTGGCTCCTCTGACCTGTTGTTGGAGATCCTAATCATAGGTGATTGCCCACTCACATGAAAGTATATATACTTTGGGACTGCTTAGATTGAACTCTGGGAGCTAGGAGCATCCAGCGTAAAGCCTGTCATGTCAGTTGGGAGGTGAAGTGCCTTCTGAGTGGTGGGATGGGAGTGCTCTCTAATCTTAACAGAGAAACTATGGGATCCCGGCCCCAGTGATAAGGGCTTCTGTCATTGCAGACATGTCCATCTTCGGGCACTGCCCTGCCCATGATGACTTCTATTTGGTTGTGTGTAACCACTGCAGCCAAGTGGTGAAGCCTCAAGCTTTCCAGAAGCACTGCGGTGAGGGGAACCCTAGGGAGGAGATAGAGGGGACAGGGGAAGGTGGAATACGGAACTCTGAAGACAGGGTCAGTTGGGAGGTCATGTGGGGTAATGGAGGGTGGTGTTGGACATAGGAAGGTCCTGGGGGTGGCTTCAGAGCGTTGTGGGGGGTCAGGGTTGTTGTTTGAACAAAATTCTAGCATCTAGTGGAGTTAAAGGAGGAGTTAAGAGGTTCAGGAAGCTGGGTCTAGAATTTTGAGTCTTGAAGGCTCAAATTCGAATGGGAAAGAGGCATATTTACAATCTAAACTATGGAAACTCAGATTCTCTAATGTGAGTCTGTGGGCAGGGTTAGAAGGTTGGGGAAGGAGGCAGTTGATACCACTCACCTCGATTACTCTTTCCACCTCCTGGTGACAGAAAGAAGACATGGGCCCCTCAGCAAGCTTTATGCCCGGGCCCCACCCCCACCTCCAGCCCCTGCCAGCTCTCAGAAATGCCATGTAGTGAATGGGCAGGGCCCAGCTTGTAGGGCCCAAGGTTCCACCAAAACCTCCTCCAGGGAGAAGGGCCAGGGGTCCCGGAACCGTGGCCACCAGCCTCCTGAGAAGACCCAGAAGGACAACCTCTGGTAAGGAGAGGCTAGAGACTCCCTAAGACTGGCCTTGACCCCAATCCAGGGAGGGGTTGACACCAATGGAGGCAGCCCTGGGTCGAGGGATAGTGTTCACAACAGGAGTCAGCCACCCGATGTGCAGCTCCCTTCTATGTATTCCAGGGAATGCGGGGTCTCCTTTTCCCATATTCCACACTTCTGCTAGAGCCCACCCAAGTTCCAAGGCTGGGAAAGAGATGGCTCTGGGCTAGAGTCCAGGCCCCAGGCCCAGCCTCCCCGCCCCCTAGCCAACACCATCTCTCCATGTGTAGCCTTTTCGTGCCTGTGGTGAATCTGGAGAAGATGTCCAGTCTCCCGAAGCCTGATGGACACGGAATCAGGGTGGCCCCGCCCTCTGCTTTTCTCAGCCAGCCAGGCAGCCTCACCAAGGACTCCCTTGGAAAAACCCCCATGGCTCCCCCTTCTAAAGAACCTCCTGGCAGAGAGAGCATCGAGATAATCCCCAATGAGAGGTCCAGTCACCGGACTGAAGTCAGCCCTCCTGAAAAGGAGCCTGGTGGGGTCAGGCTGACCCCCAAAACCCACCGGAAGATGGCTCGTGAGTAGTTGTGGTCTTGGGGTTCAGGAAGATAGAGTGAGGACTCCTTTGGGCTGCTTTGTCCTCAGGCCCAATGGGGAGGTCAGGAAGAGGTGGGCCTGGCCATGATAGGTGGCAGGAACCCCTGTCACCTCTTGACCTGCTTGCTCCCTGGGAAGCTTCTCTGTAGCCCAGGTCTCCTGATTGAGGCTAAGGAGCCCATGCCCAAGAGGTGAAGTTCTTCCTCCTCTTAGGTAGTTGACCTTTATCTCTTTTCTCACCTAGATCCAGGGCACCAGACACATCTCACAGCTGGTTTCTCCGGCATCTCAGAAGCCTGCAGCTGCTTTTGTTTCTTGATATGTGTTGCCCCACTTTGGGCTTAAAGTTGCCAAAATGAGTGTCTGGGATAGGAATGGGGATAGGGATGGTTCTCATGCCCAGCAGAGGATGTTGGTGTGCAGAGGAGTTTCTCTGGAAGGTGGAGCCCAGACCTGAGGCCTGGAGGCACTTCTGCCTTAGTCCCAGTTCTCCCCCCCCCTTGGCAGGAAGAGGCTAGATCCTTTCATTGGCCTCCTGGAAATGGCCTTGAGGTTTATTGAAACTGCTTTCCCCACAGGAAAGGAGTGCGACCTCAACAAGCAGTGTGGGGTAATAAATCCAGAGACCAAAAAGATCTGTACCCGTCTGCTGACCTGCAAGGTAACCCCCAATCCCACTGCACAATGAGGGTGGACAGCACAGGACTTGCCCTCTCCTGCCCTGGGCAAGGAGAGGAATTTAGATGTTACTGAAGATTCAGCTTGTGGGATGAGGGTTAGGCTCACACCAGGGAAGGAGAGAGGAGGCTGCCCCTAGTAGGCACAAAGTGGGAGCAGTAGGCAGGGGGTGGCTTCCAGATCCCCCCACCCCAAAGGAGGATTTTGGCACCGTGGGGGAGTGAAACAAAGACACATAAACACACCCGCAAGCATATTCACACCCACCCCTCTCCTCTTGCCCAGGCCAGAGCATATTGCTGCCCCTCACCCCTGCTCAGTTCACTCCCCTCCCCAACCCTCCACCCTGCTGTATTCTAGATCCACTCGGTACACCAGCGCCGGGAGGTCCAGGGCCGGGCCAAGGACTTTGACGTGCTAGTGGCAGAGCTGAAGGCCAACTCCCGCAAAGGGGAATCTCCCAAGGAGAAGAGCCCAGGGCGCAAGGAGCAAGCCCTGGAGCGCCCCTCCCAGGAGCTCCCCTCCTCAGTCCAGGTTGTAGCAGCGGTGGCTGCTCCCAGCAGCACCTTCTCTGCTCGTGTCAAGCAGACCTACCCATACTGTGCACTGCCCAGGTACGTCCAAGATCCAGCCCCCACTTTACCTGGGGATACTTGGCCCCTAAGCCATCAGGGACCCCTGGAGACAGGCTCAGAGAGTATCCTGGAAGATGTGCTCACTCGGCCCTGAGCGTGGGGGGATACCTGGTGATTGGCAGTGGTGTGGAAGCAGGTGACTCCTCTACTCCTAACCAAGCATACCACAGTACCCCTCTCTGTAGTGTGCCGGATCCAATACCTGGGATATGAACATTTTCCTAGCTGCCTCCAACAGGCCAAAACTTGTAATTGGGGAGCTGCAAGGGTCACCGTCCTGGGTGAAGTAGTCCTGTGTATTCATTCAGTGGCCCCTTCATGTGCAGAGGCTACGCTGGACCCCGGGGAAAGCCTGCTTTGCCGAAGGAGACACACATGCATCTCTGCCTGTCACACGAGGGGCAGACACGAAACACAGGCTCAGCTCACAGACAGGCTCACAGGAATATGTGATGCAAGAAGGGGGTTGAGAGAGTTGACTGGGCTGACCAGAGCTGGGTGCAGTTAAACTCGGAAGATTTTCTGGAGGAAGCGAATCTGGAGCAGATTTTCCTCCTGAGGAGGAAGGGTCTGGGAAGTGAAGGGGCTGGGGAGAGAATCCCTTGGAAGCTGTGGCCCGTGGTCTCTCTCTGTCTCTTACTCTGTGAGCTCTATCATTTCCTCCCATCCTTTCTTCTGTCTTTTTCCTCCGATTGCCTGGCAAGGTGTCTGCCCAGGTGCCCTGCTTTTTGAGTTTGGTGGGTTCAGGGACACCCCTGTCCTGGCCCCACACCAGTCACATTGCCCTCACATCCCCTTTGGCCCTTCCAGGTCCCGGGCCTCCTCTGAGAGTGAGTTGGATGATGAAGGCCCCTGTGGTGGTGATGGGGACCCAGGCCTGTTCCCTTTCCCCCTGCCCCGGGGTGGGGCCCAGGCCTCCAGTGAGGAGAGTGAGGAGGAGGGGACATCTGACGACCTCCACCTCCCCCCTGACTGCCATTATGCAACCCGGCCCCCACGGCCACAGGCGGTAAGGACCTGGGGCAGGGGGCTGGGGTGTGGGGTGGCCCAGCCTTCCTGGTCCATGTTATGGGGAGGAGGTCAGATCCTGTGTGCAGATGCCCTCCTGCACCTCAGGCCCTGCAAACTATATACCTTCCTTCTTCCAGTTCTGCACCTTTGGGAGCCGGTTGGTGAGCCCAGGATGCTACGTGTTTAGCCGCCGGCTGGACCGGTTCTGTTCGGCACTCAGCTCCATGCTGGAACGGCACCTCAGCTCACACATGTGGAAGTGAGTCTCTCGGGCCCAGAACTCCCCTTCCCAGGCCCCAGGCATACATGGGTTTCAGAAGCCCTGATCCTTCACGCATCTCCGTAGGTGTGCCTTGGCTGTTTTCCAGGAAGACCCCAAATGGGGAGTGGCATGAAGAGGAGGTGGGAAAACATAGCAGCCAGGAAATCAGTTAAGGCAGGGCACGAATGGGTGGTCTGAGGATGAATCTAGATGCTTATCCATCACTTCCAGTACCTTTTGGGTAACGAGGGTTAATGGATGCCCAAACCAAGATTTAAAATGAGATTCTTAATGGGTTTTCCTACTAGTTCATATATACTAGTAGTTCATTCCTTTCTATGCCTGTTCCTTCTTCTTAACCCTCAGTTCCAGCATCTTCCAGCAGATGGCAGCAACTCTAGGGCTCTGCTGGCCATTTCTAGGTGGGGCAGAGAGATTAGTGTGTGTTTGGGGGAGGGACTCTTGTTTGCTTCACAGTCACAGTGGAGCTCTCTTTTCGCTACAGGAAGATCCCACCAGCGGCTGAACCTCCATCCCATCTTGTCAGTTCCCCCTTATCTGCTCCCTTGAGCCCATCCTCTATGGGCAGCTGCCCCCGCCTTCCAGGCCCACCCCCCAGACCTGCCTGCCCAGCCTCCACACCCCCCACCAAGGACAGCCTTGTCCCCAGCTACCCTGCAGGCTCCCCCAGTGTGGCAGCCGCCTGCAGTCAGGCAGAGTGCATGGGCGGGAGCCAGGCTATCACCTCACCACTGCCTGCCAACACGCCATCCCCGTCCTTCAGCAAACTGCCTCCTTCCAAGGCCAGCAAGTCATCCAAAGCCAAGGACGGGGCAGAAGTGGAAGCCCCTTCTCGAAAGCGGAAGTTATCCCCTGGCCCCACCACTTTCAAACGGACCTGCATCCTGGAGCCCACTGGAAAAGGCAAACCCTCTGGCTTCCGGGGTCTCTCCGCCAAGACTAAAACAGCCCTGAGCATGGGGCTTAATGGAACAGTGGGGCCAAGAGTGAAGCGGGCAGGGCCCCTGGACTGTCAGGGTTCCCCTCATCAGCCCCCCACACCGGTCAAGGCTTCTCAGCTGGAGAACCGGGGAGTGGCTGGACACCCAGCCAAGGCCCTGCCAACCAACTGCCTCTCTGAGGAGGAGGTAGCCAAGAAGCGGAAAAACCTGGCCACTTACTGCCGGCCAGTGAAGGCCAAGCACTGTCAGGCCAGTGCCCCGGCTGATGTGGCCTGCTCTGTGCGCCGTAAGAAGCCGGGCCCAGCCTTGGCCTTTGAGGAGAAGTGCTCTACACTTAAGGTACCAGCCCAGCTCCCTGAAGATGGATGTGGGTAGGGTACACAGTGGGTACCCGACACAGAGAAGGTGCTAAGTTGATGTTTATGCAGGGAAGGGGAGAAAGGGGAAATTGAGAGAGTTCCTAGACTATCTCCTTTTAGGTCAGCTCTTAACAAGGTAACCTGTTTTTGCCTGGTGGACCTTCCCCTATCCCCAGCCCTCTCCCTGGGACTAAGGAGATACTACACTTCTCTACCCCTGCTTTTGCTTTAATCAAAGGGCCTCTTCTTTCTGAATTGGCTGTGGCCCTCACTCCAGGTACTGGAGCTACCTCTGTCCCTTGAAGGAAAGGGAGTTTGGGTTCCTGAGCCGCGGCCTAACATGCTGAGCAGCAAGGTGGGTGGGTTGGTCTTACTCATTGGTTCTTCCTCTGGGAATCAGGGCATTAAAGGGCAGGTATGCAACTCGAGGTCCACATGTGCATGATTGCCGACCTTGCACATGTGCTCACCTCTAGGTTTTCAGGTGACAGGCAAATTCTCTATGGTTTCTAGTGAAGCCTGCAGCCAGATTTATTTGCCTCTTCTGGTGGGATCCCTGGAGTAGCATGCCATGGGCTAGCCATATGATCTCAGCCAGGAGGGACTTACTGGAGGTGGGATGGAGGGATGCTGTCCCGATTTAGGCACGGACCTAAACTGTATATGCTCTCCAGCTTCACTACCCAGGCGGCCCCTGTTGGGCTGGCCTTCATCTTCCCACTTGCTTGGTTTTACTCACCAGGCTAGCAGAAGGAAATCAATCAAGCTTTAGCCTGTGTAGTCCACAGAGTTCACTGGGTAGGACAACTGGTAGGTCCTCACCCTGACCCTGTTTCTTGCCTCTTGTTTTCCTGCAGTCAAAAGCCCATTAATGAGAAAGTGCCTGCCCACTGCAACGGAGCCGCCAGCACCTCCTCCCCTCCAGATCCGGGCCCCAGGCTGCTGCCGCTTTTTATAACTTTATATTATTTTTTTTAAGAAAAAAAATTCTTTAAAATACCTCAAGACTGTCTCCCTGTTCTGTTGCTGTTAAGAAAATATAAAAACAGAAACATAGAAAAGGAAGAAAAAAGTAAAAAAATGAGTGTCCTTGCTGTGCCCAGCCCTGCCCTGGGAGGCTGAAATGATAGGCAGCCAGGCCCCAGCTCCCACAGCTTGCCTGCAGAAGTCTTAGGCTTAACTTTTTGTTGTTGTTGGTGGTGGTTTTTTTTGGTCCTTTTAAATAGTGTGGCAATGTCTGGGATTTGTATCATTGGGGGAGTCTTCTCTCCAGATAGGATGATGAGGTGTGTGGCTCTGAATGAGCAAGGCTCCCCAGAGACTATTCCAGTCCCATTGGGAAGGGAAACTTGAGAGGGGGAGGACAGCCGCTGCTCTGGCTCTGCTCTGGGACCCTTGCCCTGAGGGTCTGTGGGAGTTGGCTTGTGGCCCTTTTCTGGTCTTCCAGCGATCCTAGGATTCCATCCCTCTCTGAATTACTGCCTCAGTTTCTTCAACTGTTCCTGTGTCTTCCTCCCTCTTACCAGCAGCTTCATTTTCTCAACCATTAGGGAGCTTGAGCTGGGTTGGTAACTGCTCTTGGATGTCCCTGATTTCTACTGGACAGCCTGTGGATTTGATCTTAAGGAAGAGGTAGAGCCTTTCCCAGGTAGGCCTCCTTAGGCTGAACCACACCTTTTTTGGAGGCAGGAAGGGAAAAGGTATAATCACTTGCAGAACTTGTGGTGTGGGATGCCCTGGTCCCTCAGGCTCACCTGGCTCCTCAGGGCCGAGCAGCTGTTGAGGAGGCGGCAGGGCTGAGAGTGTCCTAGTTCTTCCATTTATCTCACTGGGGACAACTGCTGTGCAGATAGGAGATGGCACTTGCATCTCCCTCCTTTGGTCCTCATTCCTGAATTCACCAGGTATAGGGCACTATTTTTTGGCCTTGTCCTCTCCTTTTATTCTCCTTGTTTTTAGGCAGGGAGGACTCTTGTTCCCTTAACAAGACAGAAGAGGAGATGACAGGAGAGTGAGCAGCCGGGGAATCCAGCACTACTGGAAAGCTGCTCAAAACACTGGTTTCACACTCTTGGTTCACCGTACCCACTGTGTGATTTGGGGTTTCACCAAAATCGGTTGCCACAAATGTAATTTCTGCAGGCTGCTTGGAATTTAAGCCCTGTAGACACACAGATACAAATGAAGGTGGGCTGGGAGGTGTCCGGTCCCTTTCTGCCCATGGGCTCTCGTGGGAGCGGGCCTCTCCCGGACGCACGCGCTTCCCCCCCGGCCCCCTGAGGGCGCTGTGGGCGACTCCGCCGCACTGCCGGCGGCGTCCCGGGGGAGGAGCCTCTCCTGCAGCCGCCGCCGCCTCTGCAATCGCAAACCCGGAAGACGGGCTCTGCCAGCGGGAGTGTGCGGGCCGGCCCGCTACGGCCATGCAGCCTCTGGAGGTAGGTCTGGTTCCCGCCCCAGCAAGAGAGCCGAGACTGACCCGCTGGCTGCGGAGAGGCAGTGGGATCTTGGCGCACCTGGTAGCTTTGGGCTTCACCATCTTTCTGACTGTGCTGTCCCGGCCAGGAACCAGTGAGTGTGCGGGGCGGGGCGGGGCGGTGGAAGGGGGCGGAGCCGAGCTGCTAGAGGGGCAGCGCTTGGGAGCGCTGGGAGACGTGGAGCAGGGGCCCCGAGCAGTGGAGGGGCAAGACTGTGGAAGGGTTTAAGGGCTTGGTGGGGCGGGGCCCCGGGGGATCCTGGAAGGGTGGGGCTTTGGGTGTGGGGGGAAGGGCAGACGATTGAACAGACCGAACCGACTACATCAGAATCCGGGGCCCTGATGGAGCATACAAGTGAAGGAGGAAGGCGATGTCTATTCTAGGACTGGGCTAACAGCTGAGAGGTGCCGAACTGGGGGAACCCAGGCCAAACTGGGGCATGCTTATGGGGAGGCCCCTTGCCTGCTCCACTTTGCCCTGAGTTCCTGATTTCCGGTTAGGGTTGGGGATGGTACACTGACCTTTCTCCTGTGGCCAGATTCTTTGGGCTCCAGCTAGCTACAGGAGCAGGAACAATGGTGCTCAGCCGTCAGCCTCTTCTCTTTGCTTCTTAGGTCTTTTCTCCTGGCACCCTGTATTCATGGCCTTGGCGGTAAGTTTGGATTTCTGTCTGCAACTGATTTGTTTGGTTACATCTAGCTTCATCCTTAGGGAAACATCCAGCCTTCAGAAGGGTCAGCTTTCCTAAGGTACAGGGAGGTGGGGGAAACAGCTAGGACCCCATCTTTCCCTGCAACCTATGGGACTTGGAAACGTGGAGGGCTGGGCCTTACCTGAAGACAAAAAAAAATCAGGTGGTTGAAAAGAGTGGAAGGGCATGGAAGATATTTCTTTCTCACCTGGGGCTTGAAAGAAGGAAGTGGAAGGGGTGTTATCCAGTTGTCTCCTCCCTTGCTCCCAAAGTTCAGGAGTAAGTTAAACATTTGCTGTTTCACTGGTCACGAAATGGGAGTCATTGTCTGTAGAGGTTGGGGTTGGGGAATGTTAGCTTGAATGATGGGACCTGCACACAAGTGCTGATTCGCAATTGTTCCCAGAAATGCTGACCAGGAGGTCTTGGAGGAAGTTCTTTAGCCCCTACCCTTTGTCCTGGTTGGGATGTATGAGAGCACCTCCTTTTTCTCAGGCACCCAAGCCAGACCTGAGGCTTACTGGCCCTCTTCTTATGTTCACAGTTCTGCCTCTGCATGGCTGAGGCCATCCTACTCTTCTCACCGGAGCACTCCCCATTCTTCTTCTGTTCCCGAAAGGCTCGGATCCAGCTCCACTGGGCAGGGCAGACTCTAGCCATCCTCTCTGCAGCCCTGGGCCTGGGCTTCATCATCTCCAGCAAGACCCGCAGTGAGCTACCCCATCTGGTATCCTGGCACAGCTGGGTAGGGGCCCTGACACTGCTGGCCACTGGTGGTCAGGCACTGTGTGGGCTCTGCCTTCTCTGTCCCCGGGCAGCCAGGGTCTCAAAGGTGGCTCGCCTCAAGCTCTACCATCTGACTTGTGGCCTGGTGGTCTACCTGATGGCTACAGTGACAGTGCTGCTGAGCATGTACTCAGTGTGGTTCCAGGCCCAGATCAAAGGTGCAGCCTGGTACCTGTGCCTGGCACTGCCCCTCTATCCAGCCCTGGTGATCATGCACCAGATCTCCAGCTCCTACTTGCCAAGGAAGAAAATGGAAATGTGAATTCCTCCGACTCTGAATCCAGATGGAACACTTGCCTTGGACTTCAATAGTTCCTTTGGTGACCTACAAGGGACCCACTTCAGAAGTGGTCAGGTTTTTGCACTTCTTTGTTGGGCCAGGAGCTGCAGAAACCCAAGCTGCTATTGTTGAGGGATAACTCAGTGGACCAAAATAGGGAAGTGTACTGGGTGCAAGTGGAAGGTGATGAGACCTTGATCCTGAAGCCTTCACTCCTTGATGGGAGATGGAGTATTGGGTGGTGTTGGTGGTGGTGGTGATGATGTTGGTGGTCATTTCTTGCTTGTGTGCCTGATGAAGAGTCAGGTTCCTATAAGTTATGAATGGCAGCCATAGATATTTGGGTCACTTTTGAGAAAGCAGTGTGATATAATATAGAGAGCCCATAGGTCTTGTTTATGGGTTATGTCCTCTTAGGCTCTGTTGTGTGACCCTAGGTAAGTTCCATATCTTAAGACTCAGTTTTCTCTCTGTGAAATATTTCTAAATGATCTCTAAGTCTCTTACGTCTCTAATATTCAGTGTCTATCAGGTTGATGTAACAGAACACCCTCCCAGCTCTGGACCATGTGGACCACTTAGCAGACTCAGGATGTAATTCTTACATTCATTCTCCCTTTACTCCTCTGTAGGGACAGGTCTGTCTTTCAGGCCCTTCAGAAATCTATGCTGATTTGGTCCCTCGACCAGGGCAGAAGGGGTCAGGCACTGTGGAGAGAAGGGACCCAGGTGAGGGTCTTCTGGACTCCAAGACAGTAAAGGCACTAAAGTCACTTTAAAGGTTTTAGAGGAGCAGGAGGGCATGGGCTTCAGTAAGCCTATGGCTCTTAGCTGGGCTGCTTAGCCCAGCTAAGGACTTCCTTTAGCCCACCTCAGGATCTAGGCTTGAGGGCTGCAGAACCTGGGTGTGCTTCTTCACCTGACATCCATTCTCAGGGCATCTCGTGCTTTGCCTAGGGCTCAGGTTCTTGCCTTAGCTTCGTGGAGCTATTTCAAAGCTTTTAATAAAGGTCAAGGAAGTAGGGTGGGGCTTTTCTATCCAAGGAAAACAAAGTCTTCCTGGTTGCCCTTCTCCCCTTGTTATCTAAGCTTTCCTCGGCTGTTGTCTTTTGCCAGCTTTTTGGCTCAAGAAGGGTCTGAGTTTGATGCCTGCTGGCAAATGAGGGCTGGGCCTTTTCCTTGCAGAGACCCCTCCTTGTTCCAGCTGAAAGTAGTTCCCCGGACTGCCCTTGGTGGTGAGGGCTGGATGCCAGACTGGTTAGCTGTGGTCTGGCTTAGTTGGGGAGATGGGACCTCCATAGATCATGGCAAGGACTGAAGACAGCTGAGCCAGGAAAGCTGCTGCTGAGACAGCTCACAGGGAACTCTAGGAGGCCTGGGGTATAGGGCTGGTGCTCCAGTTCCCAGGAGTACGGGGAGGCATTTCTATCTACATGTCAGTATTTTGGATATCCTAGGTCTTCCGAAGATTTGGGTCCTCCTCTATGGGTAGCTCAGAAGTAAGGAGGTTAGTGTGATTCAGTAGTACAGGAATGGGGACTGCAAGGGCAGAAGTGTCCTCTCAGTGTATCTCACTATGCTCCTCCTGGGTGAGACTGCAGCTCCCAGGCATCCTCAAACTACGGCCCGCGGGCCACATGCGGGTGTTTTTGCCCGTTTCTTTTTTTACTTCGAAATAAGATATGTGCAGTGTGCATAGGAATTTGTTCATAGTTTTTTTTTAAACTATAGTCCGGCCCTCCAATGGTCTGAGGGACAGTGAACTGGCCTCCTGTTTAAAAAGTTTGAGGACCCCTGCTCTAGACCATGAGCATCTAAAGGAGGCTCCCGTTGTGCAAAGGGGTGATTGTTCCTGTCTCTTTCATTGCTGTCTCTCCCCTCTCAAACTATCCAATGTGGTGTGAACATGGAAGAAATGGTTACTGGGGCTATGTGGAGGAGAGTCTCACCTAGGGTGGCCACTTTGATCCAGGGATTCCATCTCCTCTCTTCTCATCACTGCCAATGTTGGAGGTCTCACCCTATCTGCAGCAGGGTGGGAGGGCCAGGTTAAGTGCACCAGCTCGCTCTGAGAGCAAGCAGGCAGTGCGTAAAGCCGGAGCCTGCCTGAGGTGTTGCCTCCTCCCAGGTGGTGCGGGGGCTGATGGGCGGGCAGGCGTGCTGACAGCCGGCAGTTTGCGTGGGCTGTGCCATCTGATGTCTATTCCCAGCCCTGGGAGGAAGGGGGAGTCATTTTTATTCTGCAGGAGGAAGGGCCCCCAGCTGTCGCCTCTCTGACCAGCGGGCCTGGATCAGGGGCACAGGGTAGAGAAGGGGGCACAGGTGGTCTCCTCCTGCTTAGCCAGGTCTGACTGCAGCATAGGGAGTAAGTCACCAGGGGGGGCCCGTCTTCCTGGCAGGGGGACTTCCCTCCCCTCCTGTCTTTCCATTTCTCCCTCCATCACCACCTGCCCTCACATCCTGGGGCAGCAGCTGGACAACCATTAGACCTCAGTGCCAGGGCCCTCGTCCTCCAGCTGGGATCTCAGTGGCTGCCAGCTGCCTATGCCTCCTGCTGGTGTGTTCCCTCCTCCCCACGCCTCCTATTCCCCCACCTCCCTGTATCTCCCAATGTCTGGGGTATTCGTTGGGCTCCTCAGCAAGGAGGCAGAAGCCTTGCAGGAGCAGCAAATGGCTGCTTTTTTGCCCTTGTTCCCTGGCTAGGGAAAGCTGCTAGTAGTCAGCCTGTTTTGCGTTTTTTAAAAAAAAAGTGCAGATTTAAAAAAATTTGCGTGTCATTTGCACAAATTTTCATATCAAGCTCACTAAGCCTTGATTCCAAATTTGATTATATTCCAAGTTTGATTATATTCAGACTCAACCTTGAGGACATTAGAAATATAGATGGTTTTTGTATCCAAATCTGAATGATAATGAGATTACTCTTCTGGGTTTGAATACCCTTCCCAAGCCCGGATCTTTCCTGTAACCACCCTTAGCCATGGCAGGGCATGGTGTCGAATGGCAGGAGCTGTGTCTAGGGATGTCTTCCAGCCGCACCTTGGCTGTTAAGCTGCATCAAAGGTAGGCTGCTGTCACTTGCCAGCCTGTGCCTCCTCTCTCCCCACCCTCCACAGGGCAGACTACCCTTCTCCACTCCTTGACACTGGCCTGTCCTTTCTTTCTCATTGTCCCCACCCTGCCACCCCTGTTTATAGCTGCTGTGGGTCTTGTTTTTAAAACCTCACTGTGGGAGATCCAGGCATCCTCCCCAAGCCAGCTAGCTGCTGTGCCAAGGCCTGTTCAGAGTTAATAATAATCATTAGCTGAATGGCGGTAGAGTCTTTCAGCTCCAGATCTCTAAGCACTTGCAGGCTGAGTCAGCCAGCCCTCCCTGTCACCCCATTCCTGGGCTTCGGAGTGTAACAGAATGGGGAGGCACTGTGGGAGGGGAGGGAGTTTAGGAGTCTTGCTGCCTAGCCACGCCTTGAGGCTTCTCTCCTCTGGGAATGGGCACTGAGAATTCCTCTCAGTAAACTAATAAGATCTTTGCGCCTGACAAAGATCAAGGTATGGAGAGAACACAGTATATGCTTGGCCGAGACTAGTGGTGGCAGTGACAGCTGTTGACCGTGAAACTCTAGTACTCCTGCCCTTCTGTTTACCTGTCTTGGCTTCCATGGGGTACCCCTGGTCCTGATGCCTCAACCTCAGCATTTCTGGTGCCCCTTGCAAGCCTAAGTGCCCCTGATGCCCCTGTGTCTGGTTGGCATAAAGACTCAGTGTATCATGAAATGAAAGGTACATTGGCCTGGAAGCTGGGAAACCTGCAATATGGGTTTACTTAGTCCCTAACACTGGTGTGGTTGTGGACAAACCACTTGCTGCTTGACCTACCTCACAGGGATGTTGTAAGAGTTACATGAGAGAACGAATGTTAACAGGCATTGGAAAATTCAAAGCATTAAACAAATGTAAACAGGTGGTATTATTATGTTGTCCTTATCTCTTTCACTGATCCTGGCTCTGGGCTTTATGCTTCTTAGGGAGGCAATAAGCAGTTATGGATAATGATGCTTAGGGGACCCAAGTCTCAGGTTGTGCTGGTCATCCTAAGAGAACACGGACACATTTCTTCTTTCTAGATGCAAGGTCAGTGCTTACCCACTTCTGCCAGAAATGCCACCAAGGCTATGACTACTGAAGTTTGCCTTAAGTGCTGCCTACCTGGTGTTTTCAAGTCATGGGGCTGAATACAGATCTGGGAGTCAGTATAATTGCCTCTGAGGTCCAATCTGAAGTTTCTGGACTGCAAGTCACAAGTCTATTTAAATCTCTCCTCCCTAATTCTGCCCTTCTGAGGGAAAAGTGGGGCAGACAAGCCGGGAAGAGAGGAGCAACAGTAATGAACACAGCACTGCCACTCTGACCCTCTGGTTTCCCCTGTAGCCACAGGCTGAGCAATGCCTGCCTCAGGCACCAGAGATGCAGAGCTGTGACCCTGGCTTCCAGGGGTGCGAAGCTTGGTTTCCCTTTCCTTGTTTCAGGCTCTTGGAGTAGGATCACAGTCCCCTCCTCCTCAAAGTGCTTTATCAGAATTAAAACACATGCGCGCGCACACACCGTGAAAACAGTTCTGTTTAAATTTTAAATTGGGGGAAGGATACTTTCCATTCCATTTGTCTGAAAGCAGCCAGCAGTCTGCCTGGAGTGGCTGCAGAGAGGCAGCAACAACAGCAGGCAGAGGCTTGAATATTTGCTTTTTCTCTTAATTGTTTTTTCTGTCCTGGGATCCAGAAATGAATCGCTAGTCACAGACATTGTGGGCATAGCCTCAGCGGTTCTCGCCAGCACGGCAGAGAGAAGACATAGCTGAAAGGCAGAAGGATAATGCCCCAGAACCGCCATGGAGGGCGGTTTGAAGTAGCCAGTCTCCAGCACTGGGCTTAACGCAGATATAAATTACCTCCAGTAAGGTGACCTTGCCCCGACCCGGAAGGCTCGGCTAGTCACCAGTGTTGTCAGAGAATAACAATCTCAGTTTTTAATCCACCTGCTACTGTCAATTTCCCAGATGAGTTTTTAACCTTGTTGGAAGCAGATTAAGGAACTACTTCAGGCTATTCTGTAGTATCTGAGGAGTCAACTTTGTATCTCACTGAGTATACATGAGTGGCCCCTAGTACCCCCATTTTAAAGCAGACTCCCAGTTATGGTGCTAAGGATACCCAGTTCTGCTTAGGTTCATACCAAAAGCAAACTACGACCAAGTGAAGGAGCAGTGGGAAATGAGGGAAAAGCAGCATAAAGTACTATCCAACTCCAGTGCTCCTCAACCTGTTTGTGTACACGCACACACATACATCTTTGTGTGTCTTTGGCGGCAATGACTCTCGCTGTATATATGCCAGTGCTGAAGGACACCCAAAACTCCCACCACAGGACTCCATGTCCTGGCTCACTGGAGGTTGGTTCTCTTAAGCCATGGTTCCACAACCTCTGGTATCCAGGGAGAGTAACCAGGCTGACTAGACTAGAAGGCCTCAGGGCAGGTCTAAGTATCCATTTTATATTTTCCACCTGGCAGTGTACAAGCCTGATAAAGGGGCTTGATTGGCAGCTGCTTTAGCCTTCTCTCAAGCCCCTGGAGAGGAAGCATCCAGCACAGGCTCATCGTCCTACTGCAGGGGCCTGAGCCTTTTCTGCCGTTCGGGAAAGTGAAGCTTCACCACTGGTTTCCTGGGAGATAAGGTAAGTAGTGCACAAACTGCAAATGCAGAAAGGGAAGGAGTTGAGAGACCAGGTGGAAGAGGGGCCAGGAGAGCCAATACACCAAACTCTCATCTTCTGTTCTAATGGCAACTGTCATATTAGCCCCACCCCAAGTGCTGCCTAAGAGGAGCTAGGGAAAGTTCTGTAAGACATGGCAGACAAAATTGCACATCTCAGCCAGAATCTAAGGGTTTGGCATGGGCCAAAATAGAAGGGGGAACTCCAAGTAGTCTTCGCCAGACCTGTTCTCTTTCCTATTGGCCAAACTTTTAGCCATAGCAAAAACTGCTTTGCAGATCAGAAACTATAAATGCAGACTACAGAAGTGCTCTGGCATTGGCAGCTGAAATTTCATTGACTGCCAAGGTTGATTTGTCTGATGTGGCAGGGTGTTAGGTGTCTCCGTCCCTCATCACCTTGGTTGTTCCTCCAGAAGTGAAAAAGACAACTTTCCAGATAGAGGAGGACTGCCTTTGGTGAGGATTTTATGAATGTAAAAAATTAGGTAATTATTCAAATACTGATTCTTTTAATTTCTTTTTTCCTTATATCATTTCCTCTCCCCCTTTGGCATCTACCCTGAAAATTCCTTTCGAGAGGTACCAAGAGAGTAGCCAAAGAATTAGCATGGTCAGAGTGTAGACTGCATTTGTACCAAAAAAGTGAGGATTTCATTTTTCCATTCCATGCAATGCCTAGGACATATTAAACTGTCATTGAATATTAACCTTTTGGCTTAAGATGAAAATACTTTTAACCTAAGATGGCTACCATTTACAACAGGAAAACAGACTGGTAATAATAAAAAATTCTGTGAATGTAAGCTACTCCCCACCATTTTTTAAAACCCAATCCAAGCATTTTCCCTTAGTATGGTTAGTAGACTTGATCCAAACTTCTAATAGAACTCCACAGGGAGGCAACTTGTTTCCCCAGGGATCCAGGAAGGCTTCATTATCTACATGCCTTAGGCCCAAGTCGTGGGATTGCTGAACTCTTAAAGCCTTAGTGACGTTTATTCTGAGACTATCTCAGGGGTCCGCAAACTATGGTCTGTTGGCCAAACCAGCCTGCTGCCTAGTATTATGTAGTCTCTGAGCTAATAATAGTTTTTACACTTTTAAATGGTTGAAAAAACTCAAAAGACATGTTAAAATTATATGAAATTCAAATACAATGTCCATAAATAAAGTCTTATTGGAACAGAGCCACAGTCATTCACTTGCCTACTGTCTGTGGCTATACTCCTGCTACAGCAGCACAGTTGAGTTGTAGCAGAGACTATGTGGCCTGTAAAGCCCAAAATATTTACTGTCTGTCTCGTTACAGAAAAAGTATGCTGACCCCTGATGTATCTTAATGCCAAGATGTGGATTTCCATGTCCTTATTTGAAGATTCTCTCCCTAGACAGGCCACGCCCTTCTGAGGTACAGTGAACCCCACCCACAGGCTGAAAAGATAAATAAACCAGTCAGATGGTGCCAGAACAGAGACTCAAGCCAGGTTTAATGATCATTGTCTAGTTTTTAGAGCCCAGAGGCTCCAAGGTTTGCCAGCCTGGGTGTACACACATGGGAGAAACAGGGTCCTGGACACGGGGGGCCTGCTTGCTTTGCCAGCAGGGCTACAAGGAAGTACAGAGGGAAGAACACAGAAAACTGGAATCAGTAGGCTTTGCTCTCCCGAGCTGGGCTATACTCTCTCCTGGCCCCTTCCTGGGAGCCCCATAAATACAGGCAAAAGAAAAAAAAAAATCACAAATAATTACATAGATTATAGAGCCCTGTCACACTCTGTCTCCAGGGACACCTGCTTCCTGGGAGACATGTCTGGGTTATGGGTGCAGGGTGGCATGTGGGGAGGAAGTGATCTCTTAACCTGTTCTTATAACCATACCTGGTAGTTTTCTACACAGGGTTCTAGTGAGCTTACATATGCCGAATACTCAATCCCTCAGTTAAAAGGCTACCTTTGGGTTCTATCAACTGAAACCACAGGAAGAAGCTAATCAGTTAAATCTCTTGTTGGAGCAGCCAGGCACATCTATCAGGTGTCTCAAACTAGGGGCCAACCTAATGCATACAGTAGGGAGACTCAGAGCTGCCAGCCTTTTCTCATTCCCTAAACTGGGTAAGACTAATGAAGAAAATGGCCCTCCCTCCCGGTCCTCAAGAGCTCCACTAGAATGCCTGCTTCATTTGACACTCACTTTAAAGAATTTCAGAGCCCTAGATGGTGCCAAGAGGGGAAACTGTAGCATGGAAATGAGATTTTCTAGGTTTCCTGGTAAGTCTGAGGAGGGAGTACTGGTTCCTATAGCTCCAGTAACAAAATCCTCAGAAGTCTCTGGAGTATAACCAAACAACTTTTCTCTCCTGCAAAGAGCTAACATAGGAAGAGCAACTCACAGCTGGTTGGCCCCCTGCCACTTTCCTTCTGGGTCCTTCATTGACCTAGTTCTATCTTAATTTCTCATATATATAGCCTTTAATCTAAGGAGGGCTTCTGAGGAGCCTAAAGAACCAGCTAGCTCTGGTTCTTCTCCCAAGGTCTTCAACCTATGGTTCTCCTAACCCCAGCCTTTGCAGAGAAGTGATTCAGTGCCACGGAGATGTGGGTGAAGCTTCAGGGAGATCAGAAATGAAAGTACAAGAGGTTGTGTATTTGAGGAGCCTGGCATGGTCAATGTCTCTCCTACAGGGCAAGAAAATTGTGTGCAGGAAGTTGTGCACATAGATGGAGACCATTCTGAGAGTAGCATTAGTGGGGACTACAGATTCACTGTCCTGATGGAAGTCAAGGTGCTGGTGTGCATGCATACCTATAAGCATGCATACCTATGAGCATGCAAGTACTTGAGGGAAATGCTGCACCTCTCTCTCAACAAAACTAGGTTACTAATAAAGGATGGACAGCAGTCTTGAGATCCCAGGACCAGACAAGGGGAAGATGTTGAGTTCCAGTCCCCTTCCCCAATCTTAACAGGAAGTTTAATAGGCCCTCCTAACAAGCAGCCCTCACCTGCAGGTAAATAACACCTCTTGGAATCTAAAGAGCAGGTCAGAAAACTAGAGGATCTGGAGAACTTCCAATGGACAAGAAATATGGGGGAGAAGAGACACTGAAAAAGACCAATGTCAGAAAACATTTTTACCTTTGCCCTGCTCATCCTGCTGCCAAAGCTCAGAGCAACCACTTCCCAGGGCATGCAGTATAATCAAAGAGAGTTAAAGGGATCAGTCATCTCCATACCCAAAAGTATTCTGCAATCTTGGATGGAACGTATGTTGGGCTCATTTTTTTTAAGTTCCTCTGACAACCACAATTGCACAGAGCTCTGACTGAGAGGGATGGGGTGGCAGAACTTTCCTTCCAAAAGTTTAATGCTACTGATTGTCTCTGCTGCATGTTACGTGGAATCTTGTGGAGAGGGCAGAACTCTAAGGCCCACTCCAAATTGCCAGTCTGGGAAAGAGACCACCCAATTCCAACCCCTCTGATGATAAAATCTCACGCTTTGGCTTTGCAGCAGGAGTGAGATCTCTGAGTGAGGAAGCCTTGTCAGTATGGAAGAGACACATACCAGGTCCCCTCTACCTCCAAGCCCAGTCTAACCCAGCTGGGGCCAGACTTTCCTGGCCCCTCCCTTTGCAGAGCAGCATATTAAGGAAAACTCAGAATCCCATCTGAGCTTGATAGGGAGACTGAATGAAGAGATGGTATACACAGAAAATCAGGTAGGTCCAGCTGGATGCTACATAATAGAGGCAGATTGACCTTCATCCTCCTAGCGGGAAGTGGTCCCACGTACCATATCTGTGGTAGGCATCCATAAAAGCTCTGCCTTTAGCGGCCCCCACTGTGGTCTGACACACAGGTGCTGGAAATCAAATGCTAACCAAGGGTTTCACCAACCAGGGAATTAGCCTATCTGGAGTTCATCCCCCATCTACAAGTTCTGCACTGGCACTTCTGCTGTGACACAGATCTATCAGTTCATGCTGTACCCCTCTGTGCCACTGGTCCTAGGACAAGGCACATCCCACATTGCTGCCTTAACCAAACAGGCAAAAGGCCAGGCTCCTGAAAAGATCCATCCACCCAGGACTTATCAGGAAAAAGGAAGGCTTTATCTCACAGATTTGAAGCGTGTTATTGATTGAGGTCTCAGTCTTTTCCTGACTCATTTTACAAAGGTTTCCAATTTCCCCAGATGTGAAGTATGACTTCCTGACCAAAGAAGATACCACAGCTTTCCCCCAATGTGGCTCCTGTGGAAGCTCCCCCAACACACAGAATATCACAGGTGTGGGTGGGCAGAGACAGAAATTTTTTTTTTCCAAATGGTTTTCTCTTAAGGAGCTAGTGATGACCTCAAAAAAGTTTAGGGCATCTGCTTTCCCCCTCACTCCTTCCTCATTCCCATCCAGCTCAGACATGCTTCTCTTCCTCTACCACATTGAGAATTTCCAGGGCTTTGGGTAAGGGTATAGCATTTGCCTGAGGATTAATATATCCATATTTGAAAATTATGGCAGCCACACCCTGGTTGGGGTCTTGCCCTCTGTTGTACCTGTGACCAATTCCCTTGAGGTCAGGAGGAACCCACTCCCTTGGCCAGCCAGCCCTCTCTTTCCATCCCCTCATATCCTTCAGGGTGCATTACCTCTCCTGGGGCAGAATCTCCCCACCAACCCATCCTGCTCACACCACAATGGGCGTATCAGAGAAGACCGAACTGACTGATTCTGGATCTGACATCCTCCGTTGGCCCTTGCCTGTTGCCTCGGGCACCGGCAAGGTGTTGCCTGGCTTGAGCTTGCCGTTTTGACCCTGCCCAGGTCCAGCAGGTTCCAGGAAGGCCACCCGCCGGTCAAAACCATCATCTTTGTCCCCACCAGCCATAGGATCATGGTTGGGTGTGGTACTAAGCATGGAAGAGCTGAGGCTGTCTCCTTGATGGCTGGAAGGCTTCTCTACACCCCGGCACCAGCAGCGGCAAGGGGTGAGATATAGGTATATGAGGACCAGGACCACACTGAGGATACAGCCCACTAGGGTGGTATAGGCTGTGTTGAGGGTGTCATGGTGTCCATGTAAGGTGGAATTGTACACTTTCAATTCCACAGACAGTGTCTCGTTGAAAGTCTCCCCCATGGCATAGCAGGTATACACACCACCGTCCTCGACCTGCACCTGCCGGAAATGAAGACTGCCGTCCTTGGACACTGTTACCGTGCCATTGGCCACTTCATCTAGCACCCGTTCATTGCTTGGTGTCACCCACATCTTGGTCATCCCCTGCTGCTTGGTATCACACTTGATGGTCAAGTTGTCACCCAGGTGGGCCTCCCAGGCACGCTCCTTGTACTCGCTGCAGTTAAGGAAACTCAGGTTGAAGACATTGTGCAGCTTCTTGGAGTACATGCAGTACAGATCCTCCTGAAAGTCCATCACGGAGCTCAGCTGCCGATACTGCCAGTGTGAAAAGAGTTGGTAGAGCTCACAGTCGCAGTGCAGGGGGTTGTTGTGTAGGTATAGCCCATTCTTGATCCATGCTGGCAGCTTCTGCAGGTCGGGCAATGGCAACTTATTCAGCTTGTTAGAGGAGAGATCCAGGAGTGTTAGTTTGGGTAGCCTGGTTCCTTCCTTGACCAGTTCCAGAGGGAAGCGGGAGATCTGGTTCTGGCTCAAGTAGAGTTTCTGTAGTTGGGCCATGTCATCAAAGGCGGAGCGGTCCACCGCCACAATGTGGTTATTGTAGAGCAGCAGCACCTCCAGTGCTTGCAGTTCACTGAACAGGAACTCATCCAGTGTACGCAGCTGGTTGGAGGAGAGGTCCAGGTAGCGCAGGTTGGGTACTGGGGAAAAGGCCTCAGAGGAGATGAAGTTCAGGTGGTTGTGGCTCAGCAGCAGGGAGTGCAGGTGGGTCAGGCGGGTGGGGGTCCACTCAGCCCGCAGGCGGCTCAGGTTGTTGTGGCTGAGGTCCAGTAGTGCTGTGTAACTGGGCAAGGAGTGGGGCACGTTGGGCAGCTGCTGCTTGGAGCAGCTGAGGATGTTGCTGGCGCACAAGCAAGCGGCAGGACAGCTAACCACGGGTCGGCCAGCTCTGGCCACCTCAAAAAGGAGCAGGAACAAGGACAGCAGCAGGAGCCAGAGGCCTCGCAGGTCACGCTGGGGTTGCATAGTGTCACTAGAGTGGGCGAGGAAGGCCACAAGGAAGATCTGGGAGGAAGTCACCCGGGCATGTTCTGGTGGGGTACAGAAAGGTCACTTGAGAGACATGGGTTTGTGGTCACCGAGGACTCAACAGGGAAGGACCACCTCTCCCACTTTCCCTCCCACCCCTACCTCCACCCCCGTTGCGCTAGAAGAGAAATAAAGATGCTGAGTAGTTCCCAGGCACTCTGCAGGGGGTGGGCTCAAAACACTGGGGCAGACGAGGAGGTGGCACAAGGGCCCATGGGGCTGGGGTCACAGGGGTTGTAAAATCGGGTTTGCACGGGATGTCAGGAACTGTTGGGGGTCACAGGGATTGCACGGCCGGATTTGGAGGCGGGGTCGACGGGGCCTTTTGGGAGGAGCTGAGGGAAGGTCAACAGCGCACCGGGCTGGGTAGGACGCATCCTGATGGGGTTTAGGGCCCCGGGGCCTGTAGGGACGGGCTCCCCCCGGGACCTCTGGTCACTGCACCTGCTCGGCGAGGACGTGTCTCAGCCCATGGCTGGTCCGGGAGCTCCGTCGCGGCCTCCCCCGGCGGTGCCTCACCGGTCGGCCTGTCACAGCGCCCGCCTTACGCAGGGGCCAGCGCCCGGCAACATCTCTGCCCGGGGACTGCTCCGCTCTGCTCACCCGCGCCGCCGCCCCGATTGCTGCGCCCGCCGGAGCCCACCGACCACGGCCGCCGCCTCGGGGTCCGCAGGCCTGGCGTGGAGCGGTGCGGGGAGCGGGAGGCGCCGAGATCCCAGCGGAGAGAGCGGCGTGGGGGCTGCGAGCACCGCGCGCGCGCCCGTCGCCGCCGCTGGAGCCTCGGGGCGCGTGCGCGCGGCGGGGGCGGGGCGCACGTGCGTGTGTTTGTGTCGGAGCCCGGCGGGCGGACGCGCGCGGGGTCGTCAGCCGCTGTCCCCGCGTGGGGTCATTCTCTCTGAGAATGTGCCCGGGACGCAGGGCTGCTGATGAAAACTCAGGAAGCGGGGCACTGGCCCCTCACGCTCCTGTGTTATTTCCTCTGCCACCATCCCCCCCACCCCCCTCCCCTCGCCCCCAGTACTCTTCTTTCTACCCAAACCCACTGTCAGGAAAAGTATACCTAACTGAAGTGCATTCGCTGCAACTGACTCTGGGGCAAGAAGCGTCATATATCTTTTAATTTTACAAATTAAAGAAATCTGGCTCAGCTCCCACCTGTCAGTGTTGGCGGGAAATCCATTAGTCACGATTTGAGGTTCTCCCCCTCCCTTCTCTCTGGGGCTGTAAAGTCCCAAAATTTGGGGAGGGGTTTTTTTCCTTCCCATTCTTGATACTACTAGTCCATGACTCTTGAGGTACCACTGAAGGGCACAGCTCCCTAGCCTGCAAGCCAGCTATGCAGAAGTGGAAGAAGTAGGCGTGTCTTTACTGCCTGCAGGTGCAGGCCTGGGATCCCCCTTTCCCAAACACCCCATGCAGCTCTCCCCACACAACCCGCTACATACACACAGGGACTGCATACAAGCCAGGGACAGGTTTCCATTCCCGAAAAACCCTTCCCAGCCTGGGGGGGAAGTCATTCATCCCTTAGGCCTGGCCACGTGCCTTCTTCCTGAACCAGTACCAGCTTTCCCTCTCCCTGTATGGAGCAATTCCAGCATAGTTTCTCTATTACTTAATCCTCAAGATGTAGGCCAGTGGTGAGGGTGGAGGGATCTCTTCTTTAGGGTGGCCCCTGAAACAAGAAGAAGCTGTTAACCAGTGTATGTTGTTGGGAGCTGGTAAAGGGGGGTGTGGAAACCTTATAATTCAAGATTTTAGCTATCCTTGAGATGGTGGAGTGTTGGGGAGAAATTACCTTTTTATTCTTTCTATTCTCTTACAATAGCAAGACCAAGACTGAAATTAATGTCTCAATAGATTAGCCTGCTATGAGTTTTAAAAAGAAAGAATTTATATCTATCACATTTGTTTTACCATGAATTTAAGTGAATATATTATCTCTTCAAAGGGTATTAGCATGTTAACCTTATGCGTGGTATGAAAAGGTCTTTCTTTTCCTGTTCATATCAAGCATCAGCAAAAAGGTGGGGAGGGTGTTCTTTTTGGAGGGCAAGGAATGAGGAATCCTGAAGTCACATTGCATCAGTTATCTACTGCTACATATCAAATTATCCCAAAGTAAGCTTAGTGGCTTACTACAACTGTGTACATTTATTGTCTTTCACAGTTTCTGTGAGATTGGGAGATTCGGGAGCAGCTTGGTGGACAGATCTGGTTTGGAGGTTTCTCATGCAGCTGAAGTTATAAGTCAGATGGAGCTATAGTCATTAGAAGACTTGGCTGGGCCATAAGATCAACTTCCACAGAGGTTTACTTGCATGGATCATTCATATGGATGGCTGGTGGCAGGAAATCTCGGTGCCTCTCCAAAAGATGGCTTGATTGTCCTCACAACATCGTAGCTGACTTCCCTCAGAGCAAGAGATCCAAGAGAGAGCAAGACAGGAGTCACAGTAACCTAACTCTTTGAAGTTACACCACCTGTCACCTCCACTTTGATCACATCCACAAGCCCCGATTCAGTATGGAGGGACTACAGGAGGCACAAATACCAGGAGGAGAGGGTCACTGGGGGCCATCTAAGAGGCTGGCTATCAACACACATCATCTCTGAAATCACATCTATTTTTTAATTTTGAAAAATTTCAAACATTTTCAAAATGTTTGTAGAGAAATATACACAAAAGTAGAGAAAATAGTATAATGAACTCCCATATACCTATCATTCATATTCAATAATTATCAAAGAAATGCCATCATTTTATTTTGTATAAATATCCCTGAGAAACACATACTCTTCCCACCCATCCCTCATCCCCACATCCTATACTAACAGTCTCTAGCTTCCAGGGTTCCAGGCTCTCTCCTTCTCTCCCTTTCCTCTTCTGCTATGTTTAAGGGGTGGGAGAAAAACAGATACAAAGAAAGAAGGCCCTTTATGCTGAATATTAGTTTCAAGAGTGGGAGCCTACAATTTGGAGAGGTCACACAAATATGGTCTTCAATCAGTCTCTTTTTTCAGCTTATCCAGAACTAATTATGCCCCTTTAAAATTTTGATGTGTGGACAAATCACTGGGGGATTTTGCTAACATGGAGATTCTGAATCAGTAGGTCTTGGTGGGGGAGCATAAGAGTCTGCATTTCTGACAAGCTACAAGTTGATGCTGATGCTGCTGGTCCACAGACCACACTTTGAGAAGTGAGGGTCTAGAGCTGTGCTGTCCCAATTGGTAGCCATTAGCCACATGTGGCTACTTAATTAAAATTAAATCGCATTATAAATCACTTCTTCAGTTTCCCTAGCCACATTTCAAATGCTCAATAGACACATGTGGATAGCTACCCTATTTAACAGCACATCATCACAGAAATTTCCATTGGATGGCACTAGTATAGAGAACTGACTCATAATAACTCTCCCACAGCTGCTTTTTAGACCAGAACAGCTATCTGTTTATTCACAACAAAAGAGGACCTGGGCAGGATAACTAGCAACAGGTTATTTTTAGTGAGTATTTATTTCCTCTTGCTGGAATGAATAAACCCAGTGTTCCTAAATACAATTTGGAAGGCTGTTTGGTTAGCTCAGTACTTGTGCAAAAGAGGTTGGATATGTCTGCCAGGTTATGATTGCTTTTCTCCACATTAGAAGTATTTTTTCTTCCTTAATAACTAGTACTGGCCATTAGAATCAATGGAGAATGCTGAAGACACCATATTAAAAAGTTACCTTTGACTCCATTTAAAAGATACCTTTTAGGCCGGGCATGGTGGCTCACGTCTGTAATCCTAGCACTCTGGGAGGCTGAG
>VBSM01000729.1:18904846-18962193 GCA_008086735.1 Cheirogaleus medius | reverse complement strand
TTGAGCGATCCGCCCGCCTCAGCCTCCCAGAGTGCTAGGATTACAGGCATGAGCGACCTCACCCGTCCTTTTTTGGAAAGTTAATATTGCAGTTAGTGCTTTTATGATTTAGGAAGGGATTATAGTCAAACTAAGCATTAAGTTTATAGTTAAGAATTTTTCTCCCTGATCTGTGGCCATTTGATTAACTCTTTGAGTTTATAGATCTTTCTCCTCTAATCATGTTGTCTGCGTCTTTACTCATTTTCGTTTGAAGTTTCTACTCTTCAACCACTTATATTGTTCTTAGCTGATTCTCAGATTAATCATAATATTAGCTCATCTGATCCTTACCTATAATGAGAGAACTTTACCTGTGCTGGAAGAGACCTTAGCAATCAAGCTGGTTCATGGTAGAACTGAGTTAAGAACCTAGAAAAAGAGTATAGCTTTGTGGTTAAGAGAATAGTCTCTGGACCTAGGCTTCTTGGGTATCAAATCCTGGCTCACTGTGTGACTTGAGCTAACTACTTAACCTATAAAATAGGATAATAAGAATACCTGCCTAATGGGGTTGTTGTGAGGATTTACTAAGTTCATGCATCTAACAGAGTCTTTAACACGCAGTAGGCACTCTTTCAGTGTGGGGAGGTAGGAGTGGGCTGTCTCCTGAAACCTTGGTCAAGGTTCTTTTCAATGCACCATAACATTTCTAAGGATAGTGCAAAGCTAATAGAATTGGGGAAAATCTGTGAAATATGTGGTCTATGCTCTCCAGGGCCTGGGATCTGGGCCCAGATTATGGGCAGAGCAAATTTGTAGGTATTGATGAATGGGAAACTAGGATTAGGAAGTCATTAGGAAGCTCCAGTAGGGGTGAAGGAGCAAGGCAGACCCAGGGTCAGTAACAGTGTAGTTGGTTCCTGTCAGTTCATGGGAGGGCACACGCCAGACCAGAAGGAAGGGCAAGATCTGCCTCCCAAGAATGAGCAGTGGTTCCTTTAAAACCACAAGCAAAGGAGCTCCAGCTGTACTTAGTTTTGGTCAGACCATAGCTGGAGTATCAAGTTCAGTTCTGGGCAGCTCATTTACAGTCTGGAGCGCAACCAGAGGTAGTTGATGGAGCAGTTCGTAGTCCAGTGATCATATCATATGCATTCACTCACAAACATCTGTTGAGCCCCTAGGGCAAAGCACTTGGGGTGAGGCTGGGTTGAGTGGGGTGCAAATATGCTTTAGCAATAGTTTCTTCCCTCGAGGACCTAGAAGGTAAGAAATGTGGATTCTTTTCAAGTTAGCAAACACCTATTGATAGCCTGTTATGTTGAGGACTCTGTGTAGGGGGTATGACCTTTATAGCCAGTAGAAAGAGCACTGGACTGAGTGTTCAGAAAGCTAAATTCTAGTAACACCCCTATCGTCAACTAGCTGTGTGACTGCGGGTAATTTACTTTGGGCCTAAGTTTGCTCACATATAAAATGGAAGTTATGATACCTGCCCGCAGGAAGGCCAAGGCGGGAGGATCGATTAAGCTCAGGAGTTCAAGACCAGCCTGGGCCAGAGTGAAACCCCATCTCTACTAAAAATAGAAGAAAAAAAAAGTTAGCTGTGCACAGTGGTGCATGTCTATAGTCTCAGCTATTCCGGAGGCTGAGGCAGGAGAATCACTTGAGCCCAGGAGTTTGAGGTTGCTGTGAGCTATGATGATGCCACTGCACTCTAGCCTGGGTGACAAAGCAAGACTCTGTCTCAAAAAAGAAAAAAAAGTATAAATTCTAGTGCCTCTGACCCATTGAATCAGAATCTTCATGGGAGGAGCCTGGGAAGCATTTTGAACAACAGGGCAGTTGGGAAACACGACCTTTTAGGTCAGTGTCCTTCGTGTGTAGGCCCCTAACTGCCTACATCAGAATATCTGAGAAATTTAGAAAAAGGATTCCAAGGCCCACCCCAGACTTGCTTAGAATCTGGAACTGGAGGCCTGGGAATTTGTATTTAAAGTGATTCTTTGTACCCCAAAATTTAAGAACCACTATTATAGGGTTTTGGTGAGGATTAAATGAGAATGGATGCGAAAACTTGGATAGCTCATGTATGAGGGATAACTGAGCGATGAGAGCCTTTTACTTTGGGAGGAAGTCATCATAACCATTTCTCAAAGTTGGAGGTTGTATATTAGTCAGAATCTTTGGAACTGCAAAGAAAAGTCATACCTAACAGGTAGGAAGAAAGGTTTATTGCAGGATTTCACAGGTAGCTGGTGAGTTGCCTTACTAGCTGTAGTAACTGTGGTCCCAGTGCCTTTAAGACTTTAATAATTGAAATAGTATTTTGAAATGTAAGAAAGAGACCTGCAACCCAAAAGTCACCTACCATTTTTGGTTTCCACCAGGATGTTCACTTACCCAAAAAGAGGCTTGAATGAGTCAAATTGCTACCATCTAATATGGAACACTCTTTTGGGCAAAATTCTTTTTTTTTTTTTTTGCCTGCACTTTCTTTGGGGCAAATGAAATGAATGGTTTCACATTATTCTCTGCATTTTTCAACTATATAGAATTCTTTCTTTTCCTTCCTTCCTTCCTTTCTCTCGCTCTCGCTTGCTTTTTCTTTTCTTTTCTTTTCTTTTCTTTTCTTTTCTTTTCTTTTCTTTTCTTTTCTTTCCTTTTTCATCTTGCTCTGCTGCCCAGGCTCTGCAGTGGCATGATCATAGCTTATTGCATCTCGAACTCCTGGGCTAAAGTGATCTTCCCACCTTAGCC
This sequence comes from Cheirogaleus medius, assembly GCA_008086735.1. Lineage (NCBI taxonomy): Eukaryota > Metazoa > Chordata > Mammalia > Primates > Cheirogaleidae > Cheirogaleus > Cheirogaleus medius. The sequence continues at coordinate 18,959,451 of VBSM01000729.1, read as the reverse complement.
TCCCAAGTAGCTGGGATTACAGGCACACACCACCATACCTGACGTGGGCAGAGTTCTTATCAAGCCCTTTCTTTTGGTCTTTTGTGTGCCCCACCCATATATAGCTAATTTTAGCATGTGGACTAATCCCTATCCAATCATCTATGGTTAGAGTAGCCGAGTTAGTTTTACTCAAGATACATTACACTTTGGGGATCTGCTTTCTTCAGAAAAGTAAGGAGGGAAAAATCTTTAAAAGTAAACATTGTGAGTTCTCTTGGTTTGTATAGTATAGGTTTTCATGAGAAAGAGGGAGTAAAAAATGAGGTATGGTTCTGAAGCTTGATAATACAGATACCTTTGTGAAACCAATGGGTTCCCTCTCCCCAGCACATGGGCAGAGACACACACAATTTTATACATTTCTTGGACTTCATAAAGCCCATCCATGGATACCTCTATTCTTCTGAGCCTTTAAAGGGCGGGACTATACTACTGGGTAGATATTTCAGAAAAACAGTTTTCCATTCCATGTACAGAAACATCTGGCATTTCAACTGTCCAATAATAAATCTTTTTCATCTTGAAGTAGTGAACTCCCCATCACAGGAAGCATTCAAACAGGAGCTGGATGACCACTTTGCACAGATGTCCATTCATTTATTTGTTCATTCATTCTATCACATATGTCCCCATTCACATATAGCAAGAACTTCTGTGAATGTACAGGAGTAGAAAAGTAGAATACAAAGAAACTGTCTCTGTTCTCAACTGCCATGGTTTAGTGAAGGAAAGTGAGACACAGATGGTCACAATGCATGGTGACAGGTAATATAAGAGCATAAAGGCTTAGGAGGCCAGAGAAGAGAAGTGAGAAAACTTGTGAGGAGTCCTACTTAGGGCCAGAGGTTGACCAGATGTCCCCTAAGTCTTCTTCCAACTCTGGTATCCTATGCAGCAGTGGGGCCACAGGGTAGCTTGGGGCGGGAGGTAGGCTTTAGCCACACCCTTCCAAACAGATGTACAATATGTGTGAAAAAACCAAAACAATGTACTTGTTGTACTAACAGAGCTTCTGGAGAAGACTTCCAGCTTTTCCTACCTCTCATCTTTCAACCACATGCCAGCCTCTTAGCTTGTCATATATGGACATTTTGGAACTGCCACTGATCCTAAGGGGGTCTTTTGTTTTTAAAGTCAGGGTCTTACTATGTTGCCCAGGCTGGGCTTGAACTCCTAGGCTCCAGCAGTCCTCCTGCCTCAGCCTTCTGAGCAGCTGGGACTACGGGTGTGCACCACCTCGCCAGGCCTAAAGGTCTGTTTTTCACAAAGTTATCAAATCACAGGCCTGAGCCCTTCCCGGACATTGTTGTATGAATGGAGCATCTTTAGTCTACAGTTTGGGCTGGAAAGCCAGGGACTGCCAGTGAGAATTTGCTGCTGAGGATGAGGAAGGGGGCAGCTGAGCATGGAGTGGCTGTCCCAGACCTAGAGTCATCTCCCCATGATTGTTCAACTTTGAGGTTTGAAAGCATGTCCTCCCCTGCAGGTTTTCCTCGTTTTCTTTGCCTGCTTCCACAGACAGTACACCCGCCCTTTCTCCCTCCCACCAAGGTCACCACTCAGCAGGCTTTGATAAATGCCATCTTTTTTTGAAAGTCGCTTTGGAAAAAGGCAATTTGATTGCAGTGAGGCAGAACAGGGAGCTGAACACCAACCGCTCTTTATCGACCAGAGCCCAACCCCAAGAACAAAACGAAGAGGAGTGTAGTGCTGCCTTGGGCTCCTGGTGATCCTGGACCGCCTCTCCCCAGGGACCTGTGTGCTGTGTGCAGAAGCCTATAGCGCCTGGGTCCTGGGGTCTGGTCTCCTCCTCCTCTCTCCTTCTCCCCAGCCCTTTGTCTTCTGCTACTTGTTTCCTGGCTGGTAACTAAAGGTCCCCGAGAACCTCCACAGCTCTGGGGGCGGGAGCCCTTTCCACTGTGCAAGCAGTGGGCTGCTGATTAGCGCGGGGAATAAATAACAGCAAGCTAATTATCTCCCTGATTGCGGCTTGCCTCGCTAACAAGGCTGGGCTGGAGTGGTGATGCAGCATTTGATACTATTCCAAGCATGCTTCTGGGTTCAGGGAAATTTCCATGTCTTTCTAGCCTGGAGACACTTTCTCTTTCCAGACGCTCTGGAGTTCTAAGTGGAGATGTTCCCACTCCTGTTTCACCTTGGAATTGAGAGACTCACCCCAGACAGACTGTTTGTGTTAGTCCCTCGTGGATGATGGGAGCTGGCTTCTCATAGAAGCAATGAAAGATTTTCAGGGAAGCTAGGAGAGGGCCAAGGACATGGAGAAATGAGTCCTCAGGGATCACACACTCCGGCACTTAGTTTCCTAATTACACCTGCTACTTTAGCCCCTTGAACTGAATGGTTCCTATCACACCTGCAAACAAGAGTAGAAAAGTGCAAAGAGCATTGGTCTGGGACTTTAGTCCTACCATGAGACTACCTCTGTGACCTTGGACATAGTCCTTAATCACTGTGGTCCTCCATTCCCTCTTTATGAAATGAGGGAGTTAGGCATGATGACCTTGGAGCTTTGCCTGGCTCTAGAAGCATGATTTTATGACTCTAACTCTGAAATTTGACTGTGGCGTTCTCGTGGAGTCCAGGCTAAGAAAGCTGAATTTTCCTTTCTCCCATAGTATTGCATTGTTTCCCATCTTCCCTCCCACTTTACCTGATTTCTCTACTCTCTTGGTCTTGAAAACTTATCTTGCCTGAAGGTAGAAGGGTGAGGAATTTCCTCTTCAGGAAGACTTTAGTTTCTAGCATCCTGGGCCATGCTAACTTGCTGAACCAGTAGTTATCAGCCTGTGAAAAGACCTAATGTGGAGTCATGTTTTCACTGAAGCAGTAACTGCTGCTGGCCTACTGTGTGTGGAGGAAGAAATCAACTTGCCTCCCAGGCATTTTGGTCCATTCCCAGACTATGGGCCTTGCCACCACCTTCATATCAATCACAGAGTCCCCTTGTAGGAAATTGAAGGGCTGTCCCCTTTTGCTGGGGAGACTAACCTCTACAGGGTGGGCAAGCTTACCTCTGCTGGAGGACAGATGTTAGACAAATGAGATGTTTTCATCTGATGAAGATGAATCCATGAAAAAGCAAATCTGGGTAACAGTCCCTTTACGAAAGGGGAAGGGAGAAAAGGTAAGGCTTATGTCATACTTTGGGCTAAAGAGGAAAATGTTGCTTTTGGAATAGTGAAAGATTCTGCAAGATAGGGTTATGGTCCCCCAAGGTGCCCCCTAGGTTCATGTTACCTGGTCTGATCATATGGGAAGAGCCCTCAGGTAGGGATCAGAAGGTTTCATTCAACATTATATGTTGTCTCTTTTAAAGGGTAAACCTGGGAAATTCATTTACTTTCTGCACTGGTTAGGGTGAGCTAACTGATGCAAAAAATAACCCCCAAACCTCAGTGACTTATCTCAATGTGACATCTCATTCACATAACACTTTAATGCAGGTATGCAGTTGATGGCCTTCCACCGGGTGATTCAGGGACCCAGCATTACCCATCCTGTGGCACTACTCAGTGCTACAGACTGTGGAATTCTCTACCGGAGAATTGTGTGTTCTCTGTATTCAGTCAGCAAACGGGGAAGAGATGGGGAGTATGCAGGATTGTGTGGAAGATTTTATGGACCAGCTCTGGAAGTGGTATTCATCATTTCCGCCATACCTCACTGGCCAGAACTCAGTCATATGACCACACATGACTGCAAGGGAGGCTAGGAAATGTAGTCAATCTATGCACCTGGGAGGTAAAAGGCAATGGTTTGACAAACAACCAGTCAATCAGTCTCTGATGCATATTCTTTGAAATTTTGTTTCTGAATGTATCAGTAGGGCAAAGGGTCTCTACTTTGTCATCTAAGTTAACTTGAATATGAATTAGGAGAACAGATAATGAGAGAGTGTTAAAAATTCAGAATGAATACATATATGTACACATGCACATATATATACATGCACATAATGTGTTCCTCAGATTAATCAAGAATTAATTTCATAAGCACTGGCTCTATTACTCTATCAGAAACATTGAAGTTCTCTATTGTTGGAACATATATATTTGGGTTGTGTGACAAGTGCCTGAATGACAGTGGAATTGATTTCAATGTGGGAATAAATACTCTTTGATAATTTAAATCCTTTAAAAATATTATAGAATGTGCTCTTCCTCTTCTCCTCCCCCTTGATCAATGAGGATTCTGCCAGCAAGCTGGTGTGGTCAGCATGGCTGGGGCCATGATTTGGCTGGCTCAACCAGCATGTTTGGTGAGTCTGAGACAGAGAAGGTGGCCTGTGTAGTTAGGAGACTGATTATAAGCAGAGAGACTGAGCAAACAGGTAAGCTATCGAGGATAATGGGAGCCATACTTCTCATGGTTAGTGACAGGAGCTACATATATAGAAAGGAAATAAACTCTGTGGTGTTAGATCAGAATTGGGGTAGTTTGAAGTCATGGGATTTTTGTTTTTGTTTTGAGACAGGGTCTCACTCTGTTGCTCAGGCTAGAGTGTAGTGGCATCATCATAGCTCACAGCAACCTCAAATACCTCGGCTCAAGTGATCCTCCTGCCTCAGCCTCCTCAATAGCTGTGACTACAGGTGCACACCATGATAGCTGGCTAATTTTTTAATATTTTGTAGAGATGGGGTCTCACTATTGCCCAGGCTGGTCTTGAACTCCTGGCCTCAAGCAATCCTCCTACCTCATCCTCCCAAAGTGCTGGGATTATAGATTTCAGCCACCATACCTGGCCTGAACTCATGTTTTTAATACATATAAATAATGTAAATGTGTGTGTGTGTCCATTTCTAGCCATACAAATGAGAGAACTCATTTATGCACCCTCTCTGAAACATATTAGAAGGAATGATGCTGCAATAGCAGTGAGCACACCAGATACCCAGGTCTTGGCTTCTATTTAATCAATACCACTTTCTACTAAGAAACAAAAACAAAAAACAGGACTGATCAGCCTAGAAACTACCAAATGAGCCTGGAACATCTTGTTGCACTAGGAAGTAAGGAAGTACTCAAAGAATGATGGAAATATGTCAAAAAGATCAAGAATCCAGTTTGAAGGGAAATGTACAGGTCAAATCAAAACAATTTGGGCATGAAAATAAATAATTTTAGTATTAGATTGTAACTAACCCATTGAATAAAATGGGAATTGATGAATTAATACATAAATAAATAAACAAATAAATAAGAAGGGGGAAGGCTTTACTTTACATTAGAATGCCAATCGATAAATAGAGAAAAAAAGATGAAATTATAAAATTACCATTTGGCAACCATCAGAGTAATAAATGACTTAGGCAAGGATCATCAGTGGATGCGATAACTAGTGGGTGAAAAGTTTGATGAGGAGCATGATATTACACAATCTCAAACTATCTCCCCACAAATACTTAATTGATGAATACACAGTACTATCAGTGGACTTTACAGTGGGGAAAACTTGGTTGACATCATCTTAACCAAGTGATAAAAGTTAACATCCCCATTTACAGGGCAAATCACCATTGTGTGCCTCTCGTTGAGATGAACTGAGGACACGGCATCCCTTTTGTAGTATTCCTGACAAAAATGTATAATCTGAATCCACTTCTAAGGAAACATTAGCCAAAACCAAATTGAGGGACATCTACCAAGTGACTGGGCTGTATTCTTCAAAAATGTCAGGGTCATGAAAAACAAAGAAAGACTGAGGAACTGTTCCAGATTGAAGGAGACTAAAGAGACATGACAGCTAAAGGCAACACATGAGCCTGGATTGGATCCTGGACCTATAAACATTATTAGAATAATCAGGATCACTTGGGCCCAGGAGTTTGAGGCTGCAGTGAGCTATGATGATGTCACTGCACTCAAACCCTGAGACAGAGTGAGACCATGTATCAAAAGGAAGAAGAAGAAGAAGGAGGAGGAGGAGGAGGAGGAGGAGGAGGAGGAGGAGGAGGAGGAGGAGGAGGAGGAGGAAAGAAGAAGAAGAGGAAGAGGAAGAAGAGGAAGAAGAAGAAGAAAGAAGAAGGAGGAGGAGGAGGAGGAGAGGAGGAGGAGGAAGAAGAAGAAGAAGAAGAGGAAGAGGAAGAAGAAGAAGAAGAAGGAGGAGGAGGAGGAGGAAGAAGAAGAAGAAGAAGAATCAGTGAAATTTGAATGGGGCCTCTGGGTTAGATGGCAGTTCTGTATCAATGTTAGTGTGATCTTATACTGTGGTTATGTGGGAGAATGTCCCTGTTTTTAGTAAATACACACTGAAGTGTTAAGAGGTAATAGGGCATCATGTCTGTAACTTACTCTCTGATGGATCAGAAATCACATACATATGTATCAATATATATACTAGACAGAAAGAGAGAAAACACATAATGAGGCAAGTGTGGCAAGACAAACAAAACAAATTGAGGGACGATGTGAAAGGCATGCTGTGTGTAAGAGCTCTTTGAACTCTTCCTGCAACTTCTCTGTCATTTTGAAAAATTTCAAAATAAAAGTAAAAGAAACACGTGTAGCATACAGAACACCTGTGCCCTTGGACTTTGGCAGGAGAGATGCTTGATAAGAGTTGGAAGTTAACAAGAGGTGAGAAGCAGTAAAGCATCACAGAATGTGAACAGGATTTGGGATTAATGACCCAGATTGGGTCCTGATCTTGTCACCTACCAGCTGGATGATCTGGAAGGAGGCACTTTACTTCTCTGAGCCTCAGATAATAGTACTGATCCCATAAGAGTGCCACGTGGCTTAAATAATAACACATGTGACAGTGTTTTGCAAGTCATAAAATGTGATACCAAATATATATCATTAGTAGTATCTTCTTTCTCCTAGAAAACTACAACTAATGAATCCAAAACTCTTCCATCCCCACATCTCTTTCAGTTCTCCATCCAGTTACCATCTCAGAGAGGTGGACTCCCTTGCAGACTGAGGACCGAGGACGCTGGCACCCAGGAAGGGGCACAGTCAATGGCAAAGCCACCAGGCATTGCCGTGATGTCTGTGTGTCTGTGTCCATGGGTGTGCATGTGTGTGTGCACACACATCCTGGAAGCCTCAGTTTCAGACTGCTTCTCTGAGCAGAGACCCTGCGGGGATGGATGCATGCTATTATAGATTCATAAACATCTGCTCGTGGGGCCTGGGTAGTCCCTTCTAGAAGGAAAGCCCCTTTGCTTCTGTCACTCCTGACAAAAATACTTGTGTACACAGCGTTATGATACACACCATCCTCTGGCAACTCAGGAATCAGGGTCCTAACGCTACACAGCACAGATTAGCTGACAGACAGCAGCGTGGTGTGATGAAAACCATCATTACTGCTTGTACGTCTTCCAAAGCCTTTCACCCACATTGCCTCCTGTGAACCCAAGAGCTACAACAACCTGTGAGGTAAACATCGCTCTTGGCATTTTTCTTTTTTTTTTTTTTTTTAGGTCCCCGCCAGCGTGCCAAGGAAGAGGGCACGAGGGCACAGTTCTAAAAGCAGCGTTTACTTTGGTTTTCACTTCTCTGAGGCCCTGGGAACTTTTTAGCTCTTGGCATTTTTCATAGACCAGGACTTCCACACAGTTAACAAATGGCACCCAGGAGATGTAACATCAGGACTTTAACAATGCTCCTCTGTGCCATGGGCATTTTGGCACAGGGTATGGTTTGTCACTGGCACCTCCCTCGCCTCCGTTTCCGGGGCTCCTTTCCTGCCTCCAGGTTCTGTGCCCCTGGCTTCTCAGAGCTCTGCTTTCCTACCACAGGAATCTCTACCCCCAGATCTCTGGCCTTTGAAGCACCCTATGCTAGGGTTCCCTGTCCAGACTGTCTGATTCCAGCTGGAATGAGGGTTCAGTGTCTTAGCCCTTGCTGCTGAAGGCTGTCACACCTGTTCTGGAGCAAAGAAAAAAACACAAGGATGGGGCTTCCCTGCTAGTGGCCTCAGGAAGCTGGCGTTGGGAACTCATCTATGTGCTCACTCTGATCCCCAGCCCAGTGGCTACGTCATTTTCATCTAGCCCATGCAGACATTCCCTTTCCTCACAGTGCCAGCTGAAAGAGCGGTACTTGATTTCTTCTAGTTCACTCTATCTCGGTGAATCCGGCTGGAGGAAGCTGTGGCAATGCCAAATTATCATTAGGCTCCTTCTGCCCTGAGCACCTCCTGGACCCAGAAAGGCAGATGGATCAACATCAGACATGGCAGAGCCCAGAGGTCTCCTCTTGATCCCTTGGGTAGTAGCTGCTCCTCACCTGACAGGCTCACCTGAGAAGAGGCTACTCTGGTGGTAGTGGTGTGACCAATGCGCACTCTGACCGGCCCCAGGTCCCCTCACTATTCTGAGAGCCCTGAGAAAGAGGGTGCACTATAGATTTGTAAGGGGTCATTTTGTTAGATTCGTCAAAGCATATTTATTGGATGGGGCAAGGATAATCCACTAGACCTTGATCAGTGGCTTTGGAACTTAGAGCTGAAGCCCTGTGGTGGAGTGAAACTAACACTGACTACCTGGGAGCTGGAAATCGAGCTCAAATCTGCCTTGGCTGGTCCGAGTGCAGTGGCGTTTACAACTAATTGATCATAACCAGTTACAGATTCCTTTGCTCCTTCTCCACTCCTGCTGCTTCACTTGACTAAACAAACAAACAAACAAACAAACAAAAACTGCCTCTAACCATCCGGGTGTACTTGAGCAAATCCTTTTCTTCCCTGGCACATAGCTTCCTCATCTGTAAAATGAGGAATGCATTTTAGGGTCCCTTCCACCCTTTGTGTGCTTATAGTTGTATCAGTCTGCTGGCTCCTCAGGGCTAGAGCTGAGCCTAGAAGGAATTCAAGTCTGGAATTCAGGGCTTCTGACCTCTGTGTCCGATTCACTGCTGATGCTGGAGATGGAGGCCATGGTGGGAAATCTGGGGGGCAGAGGGTGCTGTGCACAGCCTGGCCTCTGTTTGGTGAGGTAAGAAAACTGCTCAGGGAGCCCAGAGCTGGACTCGGCAGGATTTCTAGCGATTGGTGCTGTTTCTCATGGTGGTGTTGGGGAGTGGGGGTGGGCGGCTGGAGGGGAGCCCAGCAGTCCCCACACTTCTACTGGAGAGTGACGCCTCCACCAGCAGCCTGAGGACATGTGCCCCAGAGACCTCGGGGCTATATTAGAGCTCAATATGGAACAAATGGGAGGGAAACAGAGAGAACTAAAATAAAGCACTTTGATAGAATCAGCCAGGCAGAGTAGAGCTTAAGGCTTATTAGAGCTTGCTTTCTCCCCCTTTAACATGAGGAGTATGGCTCAAGATACTCTGGAGGTCTCTTACAGCCTTCACACTTTCTAATCCCATAAGTAAAATGCCAATTCATTAACTATCGCTGAACTCCCCTCTGACGGTGGGACTCTTGGGGTCAGGCAGTGTGGACAGTCCTGCTCCTGCCTTGGGTGCTGCCCAGCTGAGCCTCTTGTTGCCCAGGCCAGGAAGAGGGAGAGGGAGAAAGAGAGTGAGTACTATTGTCTCTGCCCTCCCTCCTTCCAGCACCTCTATTCCCCAAGGGTCAGAGGATCCCCTGCCATCCCCCCACCCCACAGGAAACCAAACCCAGCTGAGCCCACTGGCACAGAAAGGTGGGCTCAGGGCCAAGAGGAACAGCTGCCTTAGGTGTCATCTTGCTATGGGGGTGGAGAGGAGTTGCACTTTTGAGGTTCCCTCTGAGACCAGTATAGGTAATCTGAGCCTCTTTCCTGCCCTTCCTAATCCCATGAGAGAGGGTTCTGAGGGTCTCCGTGGCCTAGGTCAGGGTCAGCCCAGAAGCCACAAGTCCATCTGTCCAGGCTCCAGGATGGAAGGAGCAAAGCTGTTGTGTACGAACCCAAGGAGCTCAGCCAGTGTGGCAGCACGGGAGAGAAGCACACCCAGAGTGCCAGAGGAGGCAGCCACCAGGCCGCTTCCCCCAGACAGACGGGGTATTGATCCTGCTCGCACACCCCCTCCCTCTCTCCACTTCATGGCGCAGCTAATGGCCTGGAAAAAACTGGCCAGCTGTTCCCCAGCTGTGACATAATGAGCTCAGGGACGATCAATGCTGTTCCGGTCTCTAATTAGGCCAGGGAGCTGGCTGGGGCAAGAGTGTGGCCTGTTTCCTGAGGGTACCACTTCCACTCCAGTCCCCAGCTGCTGTCTGTTGGCAGCCACCTGGGCCCACACATCTGCGCCCCAGAGGAACCGCCGTTGGGGGGGGGGGCTTCTGACCCAGAGCTCCTTCTCCAGCTGCAGAAGTAGGGACTCCATAAACATACTAGGTGGGGAGAGCCTGGCCTGCACGTGAAGCTCAGGACTCCCCCAGCTTGCCGTCACACCCCTTTCTTTGCCTGGGTCTGTCACTCTGTTCAGTGGCCCTTAGCCCTGACCCTCTGGCTCCCTACCCCCAAGGCCCTGTCCAGGACTGTCCCTACCACTGGTCCTGGATGCCTGAGCCCAGGGCTGCAAGGAAGAGGCCGGCAGCAAGTTTGGCTCCCAGCCCAGCCTCCCCCTGCTATTTATACCCTCAGTCCAGGGAGGGATGGATCAGATTCTCAGTGTACTCACTGCAGAGGAGGAAGTGAGGATGGAAAGAGAGATGGAAAGGGGAAAGGGAAAGGTATACACTGAGGCAAAGAAACAGAGAAGTGGGGGAGCAGAGGCCGGTGGCCAAGAGGCTCCGAGACTTAGTTCTGACAACAGGACACAGAGAGCAAAGGTGAGATCAAAGGAGGGAAACCAAATAAGAGAGACAGAAAAATCGAGAAAACGGGGCCAAGGAAGAAAGAGGAGATGGGATAAAAGAACCAGGACACACACTATGCTTGGGGAGTCAGGCCCCAGGTGCCGGATCAGATGCCCCATCAGGGAAGCTGAGGTGCTGGGCACAGAATGTCTAGGGCCTGGTGTGAAATTACAGGAGTCAGGAGAGAATGCCGAGGGTCAGACAGCCGCAGGGAACGGAGCCATGAGGGTGTGAGCAGAGGCTGGTCTGGAGGGACGGGGCTGGGCAGGGCAGTCCAGAGATCAGGCCAGGCAGGGATCCTCCCCTAGAACTGCAGCTGCGGGCTCTGCTCTCTGGAGGTTTGGGTTCAGGCAGGGAGCTGGAAGCAGGAGTCTGAGCAGTTCAGGGAAGAGACAAGTGTCTGTCGCAGGGGTCTGGGAGTAAGGAGGCCTGAGAAGGAGGGGGATTAGGCTTTCTGCAGCCTCTACTTCAAGGCAGCCCCACACGGCTTCACGGGCCTGGGAGGGGCCATTCTTCAGCCTCTAGCCGTCCTACCATTCAGCAGTCACACCCAAACCAATGACACAGAGTCCCTTAGAGGGGTCTTTTGGGGACCTAGCCGACCCTGATCATCCCTTCCTTGGATCCTTCTCAGCATTTCTTCCTGGCTGTGATTCCCAGAAGAATGGCCTGGTTTGTAGAGATCAGAAGTGCCCACCGCTACTTCCTGCACCCCCCTCCTCTCTCCAGGCCCTGATCCTCTGAAGCTGTCAGGGGCCTGGAGAGAGAAGCCACTCAAGGACAGCAGCTGCTGAATCAGATGCTCCAATTCTAGGGAGAAAAAGGACCTGAGAGAACGTCTAAAATCCTATTCCAGTCGCTCATTTGAAGCCTGGGCTCAGAGAAGCCAAGAGAGTAGCCCAGAGCTCACTGCCTGCTTCACGCTGATGCACCTGGACTGCTGGCTCAGGGCTCCCTCTGGGACGCCAGTCTCCCATCACTACCTCCTAGGATTAGGAGGGATTTTCTCTGGGGAGGAGCCATGGCCCTCCCACCTAGCCCTTCCAGCCGACACTGTGATAGTATAAAAAGGTTGGGGCCCACAGGACAAGTCTCCAGGAGTGAGAAGGCAGGTGAGGGTTTGGCAGGGAGCAGCCTGTCACCTGAGACTGCAGTTAACTCTTTGCAGCTCTATGGACAACACTGCCCCCGTGTGGTTGATGGCTGTCAGGGCAGTCTGAGGGTCCGGAAACGTTGTGCAGTTGGGTCCTCTTTCCACCCAGGTCCTTACCATCCAGGAACCCCTGCCCCAGCACGAGGCTGATTTAGACCCTCCAGGGCTGCCCCTCTAGGCTGAGCCACCAAGAAACTGAGCTTCCACATGCCATTCTGCAATAAGGGCCCCAGGAAGGTGGGTGAGGGCTGAGCAGCACCCACTCTGAGGGGCCACTCACAAGCCATCTCGCCATCCCTAAGGAGGCCTCGAGACTTACGGGTCTGGGAGTCTCCCCCTCCCTTGGATCTATGGGCATGAGAGTTGAATGGGAGGGGTCCTGCTTTTAGGTGGGTCAGGAGTGCAGGGTGAGGACTTTGGAGGGAAGGAGAGCAGCTGGGGAAGAGGTCACAGGGCCAGTATCACTGTGTTCAACGGGGTCCAGCCTGGACAGGAGTCAGGCTGCCTTAGGGTTCCATGGCGCCTGGCTTGGCTGAGGATAAGATGCTTAGGGGCGACCGCTCCCCAGACATAGAGCAGGGGCGCCCCCCTGAGTCACAGACCAGGAACAGCCGGGAGTGCCCTGGGGAGCCCTCAGTTGGGAAACCCAGACATGCTCTCTGTTCTTAGGCCAGAGCCAAGGTAGCAGGTCCAGGGTGCCATGTCCCCTCAGATCAGGCTGAGCAGCTTCTTAGGACACCATGAATTGATAGGGAGAATTTCCAGGCACTCAAGTTTCCATTCCACCCCTCTTTTCCTCCTCCCCAAAGAACGGACATGCTGGTCACTCATGGGTACCTGCGCCAGTGCTCTGAGAGCCCCACCTGCAAAATATGAGTATCATCTGATCTCTGTATCACTTCATCTCTGACGTACCCTTTCCTATGAGTTCACTCTGTCACACATCCACAGGCACTATCTTGGTGACCTCTATGGTTTTTCTGCTCCCGCCAATGGGCCTGAATGACAAGGAAAATTCTCGGTCTCTAGTTCAGCCCCTTGCTCTGGAACTTGTGGGTTCAGTAACTACTTATCGGCAAACTCACTGCAAGTCAGGAGATGGGCACATCTGTGGCCCTGTGTTTCCCTGCTCAAAACATTTTGCTGTGTTGACTTCTCAGTCTGGCTTCCCAGCCTGACTTGCAAGGCCTTCCACAGTCCTGCAAATCTGCCTTTCTATTCTTGCTTCTTCCCTGCATGCAGATTATTTTTCAGTCAAATTGGAGAACTCACAGTGCCCTGATATTTCCTAAACTTGCCAGTTTCCATGTTTCTACTAGGCCTTCTCCTTCACCTGGACTCTCCTCTTCAACCTCCTCTAATTACTCCCAGTTAAAATCCTACCCCTCCTTTAAGACCCACACCACTTCCTTCATGAAGTCTTCCTAGATTTCCTGGGGGAGTAGGTTTACTTTTTCCTTTAAATCTCCCCAGCAGTTTCACTGTCCCTTGGCACATATAACCTGCTTTGTTCCCATCCTAGATTGCAAGCACCAAGAGGGCAAGGTCTGTACTTGTTTCATTGTTGAATCTCTCTCCCTCACTCCCTACACAGAGCTGTGCAGGCAGTAGATGCTCAATAAATACATCTTTCAATAAACATGTCTTGAGTTGCGTGAAGTGGAGGCTGCAGTTTGGGCTACTGGGAATAGAGGGAGGTGGGGATGGACACTCCAAGGCTTCAAGAGACTATAGGAACGTGCTCAGAACAGGAGCCAAGGGCCAGTGCAGAGTGGGGAGTTGGAGTTCTCCTCAGAAACTTACTGGGATGGAGGAGCTGAAGAAAACAGATGGCTGAGAAGGCCTTGGAGATGTGGTGGGGTGAAGAAGGGCACCAAGTGTTGGGAGGGACTCCAGGTTGCCCCAGCACAAGGTCTGATGGACCCCAAATGAGCATCTTTGATGATGGGCCACAAAAGGGGTGGGAACCTGGAGGCTTGGATTCTGACTGTACTTCCTTCACCCTCTAGCTGTGTAGCCTTGGCAACTTCCTTCCACCTCTGGGACTATTCATCTGTAAAATAAGGGGTTAGACACCTGACCTCCAATGACCCTTTTAGCAATGCTATTCTGACTGCATGTCAAGCTTCTGAAGCAGAGTGGTGCTGAGCAATGAGGATTTGCATGTGCCTGCCCAGGCCCCAGCACCAGGAATGACCCCACCCAGGTCCTAGGCAATGCTTCCCAGAGAAGGGACAGAGCCCAAGTCATGGGGAAGGTGGCATATAGCCTGGGTAAGCTGTGTCCTGGCTTGGAGGATGTGGAAGGGGTACCAAGGGGAGACAGTAGCCCCAATTCAGAGAAAGTAAAGTGCCAAGTTATCAGGCCTCAGGGAAGGGTTTTTAGGGACTCCCCTTTCCTTTGTTATGCTTCTCTGTCCTCTTTCTTGCCCCATCTCCAGTATGAGTAAGTATAGATCTGGGCTTTGAATCCCAGTTGCTCAGCTGTGTGGCTCTGGGAAAGCCACTCAACCTCTCTGAGCCTCAGTTTCTGTATCTGTAAATGGAGTTGAGACTCAGAAGAGTGTGTGAGACTATGCATGTGAACATGCCTGGTATAGTGCCCACTGCTAGAGCTCCCTTCCTGAGTCTGGAAAAGGATACTGGGTACAGATTGTCCCCAGGCCACAGGGCAACCAGGGAATGCTGCTTTGCCTGGGTACTGAGTGTGGGGCAGGCTGATGGTGGGGAGGCTCGATGGGAAGAACAGGCAGAGGGGTGATCCTCACTGATTGCCAGTGAGGAAGGGCCACTGAGCCCGTGGACTTATTTATTGTGTTATTAAGGACCCAGGAGCTCTCTGGGACTTTCCTGTGGGGATCCAGCCTTGAGCCCCAGCTGATGGATAGGAGGTGGGCGGCAGGGGAAGGCCTCCTGGTCCCATAGCAAGCCTGGCCTGAACATGCACTGTGGGTGTTCCTGCCACTCTTTTGAGCCCAGTTCATCCGAGGCCCCCAGTTTCTAATCTGGTTGGGAAGGATTTATTTTTGGGTCCCTGTAACCTAGCAATGGGCTCACATGACCAGTGGCAGCTGCAGGCTGAATATACCGTTGGATCTCAGCTCCTGGCAGGGGGTGTGGGCCAGACTGTGGGGGAATAAAGGGAATGAAAAGGCTCTCACCTCTGCTTTCCTCTGCCTCCCTCCTCAGCCCAGCCCCCGAGTGGTGGACAGGGGGAGGCAGGTGCCCGTGGAGGCCTGGCTGGTGATGGCAGAGGGGGTCTGGGCAGCCAGAAACTAAGGTGTGGCGGGGAGGTCCCAGCTGTGAGCCTGCTGTTGGGTGTCCAGGTGGATGGCGGTGGGTATGGAGAGGACACAATGCTGGCATCTTGCGGGGTGAGGCCAGGCTGCGGAGTAGGCGGTTGACAGGCAGTCTATGTTGTGGGCTCTCAGAGACACCCCTGGTCAATGCTGGAATCCCAACATTCTGCTTCTTCCCTTTGTTCCCTGTTAAATTGTTAATATTCCTGGGAGAGAAAACACATTAAGCTGCTATCAGTGTGAATGGATTGATCAACCTCTTTCCCAAGAGCAGGTTTTGACAAAAGGCAGAGAGAGCAGAGAAGCAGGGCAGTGGGTACCACTCAGCAGGTGAGGGGCTCTAGGGAGGGGGCCATGGGAACATGAAAAGAGCTCAATATTTATGGAAGAAATGGATAGATAAATGAAACATAAACTGGGTTGGCTTCAAGTTCTCATTCTGGGGCAGGAAAAGGTAGATGGGGTGGACATAACCCTATTAAGAGGCGCTAGTGGGCAAGGGTGGGGTAGAACCGTCCCCAGGAGCAAGTCAGTCCTCAGTACCAAGGGCCCCACCATCACACCGAGGAGAGGGGTGCCACTGTCAGGAGGAGGGCCTGGTCCCCACCCTGTAACAGGATCTGCCTCCTGGGTGTGTATGCGGCACGGTGGGCTATGGATTTCTGACGTAGTTTGGGGGACCATACCTAGTTTCTCCACCTTGGTCTTCTTGTCCCCTCCTTTGTGCTAAGCTCTAAAAGGAGAGATTGGCAGGTGGAGGGGGGCTTGGATGTCAATAGCTACTCCAAACATTGAGATCATTTAATTTGATACAGCATAAGAAGTGCCTCCCCAGAGTGGGCCCTCAAGAACTAGTAGCATTATTATTATTATTAGCTGCCCCAGGATAAGCAGTTTGCTTCTCTCTCTCCTCCCCCCACCCCCCGAGCCAAGATGGCTTCCAGCAATGGGAGGATGCTCTAGGATCCACTACCTCTTTGTACCACCTTCCCCAGTAACTCTCTGGGAGGGGACTCAGGACCTGGAGACCTTGCCGACTGGCCACCACATGAGCTGTCTGGCCAGCCAGTGTAACTATACTATCTCTCCTAAGTCTGAGAAGTAGGCTATGTTTGTATTGCAGGCTCCCTATCCCTATTAGATAAGCTGCAGAGTGAAGACTTTTGCTCATTTTATAGATAGAAAACCTAACGCACAGCTAACTGACAGGCCAAGGTTTTACCACCAACCGACAGAGTAGAGCCAAACTGGAACCAATGTTTTCTGACCCCAGCCTAGCCCTCTTTCTATAATCCTGCTCTGATGAGCCTGAGTCTGCTCTGGTTCTTTCTGAACCCCTTGGAAAGGGGCCATGTCGGTCTGGGCTGGGGCCCTGCAGGAAGGATGTCGGTGCCGAGCAGGGACAGTCTTTACCTAATCCCAGAGAATCTCATGGATGCCAAGATAATCTTGCCACATGACAGCATAGGGCTAGATAAAAATCACTTTGCTATCTACAGGTTTTAATTTGCTATTTTCATCTGATTTCCCTGTACTTGGGTATGTCTAGTTTTGTTGTCCGTTTTAGGTTTCCTGGAAGACAGTGACCACTTCTATGGAAACGGTTTTTAGAGCTTCTGCCCAGTGTCATGTCTGGCCTCCGAAGTGGCCATGGGACCAAGTGGGAAGGAGTAAACGCTTTGACTTCAAACAGACCTGGGTTCAAATATTGGCTCTGGCACTTACTAGCTGTGTGATCTGGGGAAAGTCACTTCACTTCTAGTACCTGTTTCCTCACCTGTAAAACAGGGCAAGTGATGGCTGCCTCACAGATTGGTGTGAGAATTGAAAATATCGTATGTAAAGGACCTGGCACTTGTAAGAGCTCACTGGCTCAGTGGCCAGTGATAGCAGAGATTGCTGCATCGTCTCCAGGTTGGTCAGCGGGGACAGAAGCCTTTTTGTTGTTGACCTGAGGCCTAGGGCAGCCAATGTGGCCCTCTGAGTTCTTCGGGTAATTCATTGTTCTTATGGCTCTTTGGGTTGGGTCTGGTAAATAGTTCCACAATTCCCTTTCTTCCTTTTTGGAGACAGAATGAGTTCCTGGATGTCTCAGGGCAGAAGGCTTTGGGGTGGGTATCATGCCTGAATTCCCTGTCTAGGCTCACGATGGCTCTGCCATGTGGAGCTGTGGAGCTTTGAGCTCTCTTCACCTTTCTGGGCCTCAGAAACATGGATGCCTTGGTCTGTAGGAAGTCCTACAGCTCTGCAGTGTTAGGATCCTTGGATACCAGTCATGGACCTGGGGATACAATGCTAGTTGGAGGCCATGCCCTTCATTGCACCTCCAAAGGCCCATCACATGGATGGGTGACGCTCCACGGATAATGCTCCTAAGCTCTGTCCAGTCCTGCGAATCCAGACCAGAGTCAGCATTCCCGAGTACCTGGCTCCCACTCTGCCATCAGGGAGCAGTGTTGCGATGATTTACAGGGTGGCTCAGGGGATGTTAGATCTCCCCATCTCCATCAACCCTCACAGCCCCACCCCAAATAAGTAATCTACAAAAAAAAAGTACAAGGTTAAGACAAGGCCTTCAGCTCCCCTTCAAACCTGACTGCCACTCCTAAATCTGTCTGCTGTACACATTTGGCAGCATCCAAAGGAGCCAAACCTTGGACCACTCCCTGGAACCTCAGCCCCTCTCTGGCCTAAACCTTGCGGCCCTATGTCTGCACTCACCTGCCTGCTACAGGAGCACCTTGGTTCTGATGTCACACAGAACCAGGCAATGGCAGGGCTGTCAGGAACCTCAGAGATCATCTACCTTCCCTTTGAACAGATAAGAAACAAAGACCAAAAATGGGAAGTGACTTGCCCAAGGTCACACAACTAGTAAGTGCCATAGCCGGGCCTTGAACCTGGATTCTCTGACTCCAAGTGCTTTTTCTAACTTCATCAAGCTGGTCAGGAGGGTCCCCCCTGCCTATCATTACCTGGCCCCATGAAGCTTTTGAAATGCAATCCAGCAACCTAACAGAAGTAAAAGGAGTTGGGCTCACTCTTGGGCACCTTGCTTAAGGCACGAGGGCCCAGTTTTTTGTCCCAGAAGTGGCTCCAAGAGGCTGGATGGGAAGCAGGAGGCCATTAGGACCCAGAAGCTCTCAGAGCATTCTGCTTTGCCGGCTGCTTCTCACTGCTCACTGCAGTGGTTTAGGCTTCAGCAGCCTTGGAGAAGCATCAGCTGAGAGGAGCTATCACATGGGAGCCGGGAGCTGCTCAGCAAAGGTAGGAGTTGCCGACTAGGCCAGGAATGGGGACTGGACCCGGGGCCTGGTGGTGGGTGCTGAAGTACCGTAGAGAAGGGTAGCATTCCAAGGACCAGCCCTCCCTACCTTATGGTAGGCAGTTTTATCAGTGGATGGGTTCCCAGGTATCCCAAAGGCGGTACTGGGGTGTGGGCATCTCTGAAGCCTAGAGCTGGGGGGTTGATCATCTCTTGCCGGCAAGAGTACCCACATCCTGCAGACATACGGTGTTCTCCATCTGCCCTGCTCCATGTCATAGAGACAGGACCCCCACATCCTAGGAATGGGTTCTTCAGCATGCAGGCTGATAAGCAACTGTGTCCTGGGAGTAGGCAACTCTGCTGGGGAGAGGTGTTATAGCTCCCTGGAAATCTCCTTTAGCTTAGGAGGGGCATGCTCTTGTGTGAAGGAAGGCCAGGCTCGGGTCTTTGGCACAGAAGCTCTGTGTCTGGGAAACAGGCATATGAATCCCAACGATACCTCTGTGGCCTTGGGCTGGCTACTTATGTACATCTTGCATCCTGAAACAAGAATATCTGTAACTTGACCATATCCTGCTACAGGCCCAGACCTCTGGCCCTAGTGGCAAAGCCCTGCAGGTACTGAGAGGTCCTGGAGGTAAGAGGGGTGGTGTTGGCAGGCAGCAGTGAGGGGACGAGAGTATCTGTTCTGGTAGAAGACATAATGATATGAGTGAGGAGTGCAGTGAGGCTCCCTGGGTTTCCCCTGTGAAACCACTACACCACAGCCCTCCCCTCCATAACCCCAGCCATCAGTGAGGGAGTGCTGAGCAACCAGGTATATTGGTCTGTCTGCTAAGAGGTAAATAGGAATCCTGGAATTTAGGAGTCATTGTGGAGATACTGGCAAGGCTGAGTGGGCTATGAAAAAGAGAAATGTCCAGTGCCTTCTTGCCAAGGGCTCCATCATGGCTGCATAGTACCCCTCCATCTCCACGTGGAAACCACGTCTGCTTCCCTCAATCTGGGACTCTTGATGTCCATCCAGACATGGTGGGCCTCCCCTCCTTCAGCTACTAGAGACTCAGAGCCATATCTTCTGGGCTCCACTCATAGGTAAAGGGGATGGGTACATAGTGGCATGGAGAGAAAGGGGGAAGGATGCTTCTCCTATTATTTCTTTCAGGCATTTTTCCTGGTAGGCTCTTCTGAGAAGCTAATGTCTCCACTTTTGTGCCCTCTCTTCACCTTCTCTGCAGCCCCAGAGTCTCTGTAGCCATTTTAACTGTAAAATGAGCTTTCTGCATCCCTGGGGAGATGCACATCTCTAGGCAGTTATCCAAAGTTAGGGTTGCCTCAAGTCCAGGAGCCCAGGTTACCCTTTCCAGAAGAGTCCCTTGGCTGACACACAGCTGCTGACAGTATTCTTGGAGTTTGTACTAGCAGGCAGGGATTCAACTGATCGAGTTTGATTCAATTTGCAAAACTGTATTGAGCACCCATTACATGCATAGCACGTTAAAAGTTGGATTCGTGCAAGGTTTGTGGTAACGGTGATTGTAAGGCTGTAACTGCAGAGGAGAGTGAGGCTCTCTGGCCACGTGGTCCTCTTTATTGCAGTCATAGAAATGATGGATTTTTAAATTGAGCAACCACCAGGCCCTCCCGAGCCTGGAACTCAGAGTAATCAAATGTTATCACATGTAGGGACCTTGGAGGTTGTCTAGTCCAATCCTCCCATTTCACAGATGAGGAAACTGTCCTAAGGAACTTGTGACTTGTCTACAGAAAGGCCATCAGACTCGGCGTATCTGCAATTTTTCTCTAATTTGCATAACTCAGCACACTATAGTAAGTGAATCTGGACTGTAAGAATAGTATATGTAAATGAAAAAAATTTTTATTACATTGGGCAACCTATTTTAATTATATGCAAACTCAACATGGATAATGAGACACATAAAACTGTATTTGATCTGCCATTTGATCAGGACAAATGAGAGACACTGAAACCATAGACTTTCTCCTCTCCCAATTTCTTCCAGTTTTCTTCTCTGCTTTATGATCACCCACTTCCATGATCACAGTCCCCTCCCCACCTACCCACCCTCTTACACAGGCACCTACTCCCACTGCTTGTTCTGTGACTGTGGTAACTGTGCAGAACCAAGAAGGCTTTGGGCCAGGGACCCTCTGAGGGTCAGTACCAGTGACCACAGATCTGAGGAGTTGGGGAGTGGGAGTTTGGGAGCAGCTCCTCTCCCACAGGCAGGGGCACAGTGGCCTTGAGAAGTTTATGAGTAAGTGGAAAAGGGCAGCTTTAAAGTGACTTCTGGCCTTCTGGCTCTGGGGCAGTGGAGGCTGGACAAGTTGGCCTCCCAGTTTCCTTCCAGCCAGGACATTTTGTTTTCACTGCTCCTTCTCAACATTCCCAAAGTGGCAGCTCTTTGTCTTGGGAATGGTGATGTCGAAAGAGAGTAAGGCACGGTCCCCCTTTTCAGGTGACAACCTTAGAGCAGCAAGAGACATTTTTAGAGTCAGTTCAAATTCAACAACTATTTACTGGAAGCCTATTCTAGTCCAGCTGATGTGGAGGGCACCTTTATACACAGCACGGCACAGTGGGCAAGACGACTGGCCCTGGGGCCAGACAGCCTAGGTAGGTACCTAGCCCTTGCCACTTCCTAGCTGTGTGACCTTGGGTAAGTTACTTAGCCTCTCTAGGCCTGTTTTATCCCTTGCAAGATGAGGATAAGAATAATATTTATCTTATAGGGTTGTGTGAGGATTAAAATGAGTTAATATATGTAGAATTCTTAGAACAGGGCCTGGCATGTGGAAAGCACCATATAAATGTTACTGCTGGTTATTAGTATTGCTTTTATAAATTCCACAGGATCCACAAACACAGTTGTGAAGCAAGTATTATTCCCTTCATTTTACAGATGCCTTTATGAGGACACCGAAGTTGAGAAGAGTCACAGAGTTAGTAATGTGGGCATTACTAACTTACTGATTTCCTGGGACTGGAAACCAAATCTTCCGCTTCTTCTACTCCCTAGCAGCTCCTGCCATTCTGAGGAGACAAGAAATCAGGAAATTTACATAAGCAACCCTAAAACTGGGGTGCTATCCCAGAGCTCAGCAGGACCCTGGGAAAGGGAGACAGAGGATTTAGAATCCCTGGATAACAGTCCTTGAAAGGGTAGGAGGGTATGGAGAACGGCGGAAAGGAAGTGGAAAAGGAGGAGCTGAAGGCCGCTCCGAAGGTGGAGTGTTGAGTGGGTGAGGCTCCCACATCTCCACGTCTCCTGCTTCTTAGCAGTCTCCAAGGCAGACCCTGGAGCTACCTCCTGCCAGAAAGGGGATATGAGCTCCTGAGCCCTCAGCCGCCTGGCCCGGCACTCTGTCCACAGACAAGCTCAGCCTGGAAGGCTGGTGGTAAGAGCCTGACTAAAAGGCTCCAGCAGGAGGCGCCCCTCACGAAATTGGGAAGCCTGAGCCTGGGCTTACCATCCCAGGATCGCTGGACTAGGATGGGGGATGGGCCTGTGACAGGAGGTGCCCTGGGTGTCCTCTTTCGGCCCCATGGAGTCCTCTCCCATCCCCCAGTCATCAGGGAATTCTTCCACTGTGGGGAGGGTCCTTCAAACCCCAGGTCCCTCTACTGCCAGTGGGGTCCCAGAGGTGGGGCTGCAGGATATAGCTTCAGAATCTGTGGCCCTCTTCTTCATGCTTCTGTTGGACTTGACTGCTGTGGCCGGCAATGCTGCTGTGATGGCCGTTATCGCCAAGACACCCGCCCTCCGAAAATTTGTCTTCGTTTTCCACCTCTGCCTGGTGGACCTGCTGGCCGCCCTGACCCTCATGCCCCTGGCCATGCTCTCCAGCTCTGCCCTCTTTGACCATGCCCTCTTTGGGGAGGTGGCCTGCCGCCTCTACTTGTTCCTGAGCGTATGCTTTGTCAGCCTGGCCATCCTCTCAGTGTCGGCCATCAATGTGGAGCGCTACTATTATGTGGTCCACCCCATGCGCTATGAGGTGCGCATGACGCTGGGGCTGGTGGCCTCTGTGCTGGTGGGTGTGTGGGTGAAGGCCTTGGCCATGGCTTCTGTGCCAGTATTGGGAAGGGTCTCCTGGGAGGAAGGAGCTCCCAGTGTCCCCCCAGGCTGTTCACTCCAATGGAGCCACAGTGCCTACTGCCAGCTTTTTGTGGTGGTCTTTGCTGTCCTTTACTTCTTGTTGCCCCTGCTCCTCATCCTTGTGGTCTACTGCAGCATGTTCCGAGTGGCTCGTGTGGCTGCCATGCAGCATGGGCCGCTACCCACGTGGATGGAGACACCCCGGCAACGCTCCGAGTCTCTCAGCAGCCGCTCCACTATGGTCACCAGCTCGGGGGCTCCCCAGACCACCCCACACCGGACGTTCGGGGGAGGGAAGGCAGCAGTGGTTCTCCTGGCTGTGGGGGGACAGTTCCTGCTCTGTTGGTTGCCCTACTTCTCTTTCCACCTCTATGTTGCCCTGAGTGCTCAGCCCATTTCCACTGGGCAGGTGGAGAGTGTGGTGACCTGGATTGGCTACTTTTGCTTCACTTCCAACCCTTTCTTCTATGGATGTCTCAACCGGCAGATCCGGGGGGAGCTCAGCAAGCAGTTTGTCTGCTTCTTCAAGACAGCTCCGGAGGAGGAGCTGAGGCTGCCTAGCCGGGAGGGCTCCATTGAGGAGAATTTCCTGCAGTTCCTTCAGGGGACTGGCTGTCCCAACGAGTCCTGGGTTTCCCGACCCTTACCCAGCCCCAAGCAGGAGCCACCTGCTGTTGACTTTCGAATCCCAGGCCAGATAGCTGAGGAGACCTCTGAGTTCCTGGAGCAGCAACTCACCAGCGACATCATCATGTCAGACAGCTACCTCCGTCCTGCCCCCTCACCCCGGCTGGAGTCATGATGGGCCGCTGGACACTTGGAGGGAGATGGGGCTGGGGGCCGGTTATGATTGCAAGGACCACCTTGTGAGATCACCTTTTCCCAGCTGGCTAGGGCTGGGGCTGGGGTCTCCCCACACAGCTTTTGCTTAGTGTTTCCTCGGTCAGGAACAGAGCCAACAGGATGAACGTGTGGCAAAAGCCTTGGACTTGGCTGTGATCTTTGACTACTGGGGGAGGGAACCTGGGTATGATGAGACGGTGACGAGAGAAAAGGGTCACAAAGGTGAGGTGAAGCCTCTTTACCAGTGAGTGAACTTTTCATGCCTCAGGAAGCAGGGAAATTCTCTAAGGGTAGGAGTTGGAGGATATAGGGCAGCAAGCCGTGTTTGTAGATATCCTGGGGGCCATTTAGGATGTTTTATTTTTCAGTGTAATTGTCCAGGGCAGTAATTGCACCCAAGCAAGGTAAGAAAATGACCTGTGTCTTCTCATTTCCTTGCTCAGTTTAAAAAGAACTAAATTACATAAAATGGTTTCATTTGAATTAATAGATCATTTTCTAGTTTTACATCTGAGAATTCCTTAAAGTGAGAGGACTGGTAGGGTGTATTTCTTTCCTTAGTTTGGCCAGACACAAGGTGAGATAGCAATTAGGGTACATGGAATAGAAGACAGGAAAGCTGACTGCAGCTCTCTCTCTCTCCCACTCTTCAGGAAAAGCCCTTCTGTTCTATTTTTCTGTCTCTCTCCTGCACACAGGAGATCAAGCGTGGGGCTTGATTTCAGCAGAGACAAGAATAAGACAGGATGACTTTTTCTTTCTTTTAGGATGAAGAACTAGAATGATTGGGGAGTCGGATGGCTGAGGGTGGGGCTGGCATTTGAATTGCAAAGCTGATAAAGAGAGGCCAATAATCCTGATCAATAATACTGCAAATCTTTTCTTTCCAGGACTGGCCTCCCTGATCTCTCTCCTCATGGCAGTGACCCACCTCCAGCCCCCTGGATAATCGGGTACAAGAGACTAAGGTTGGGCATGGGAAGGGTGGGGTTTCCATGGTCCATTAAATGCCTCCCTACTCCCATTCATCGCTCTCAAAATTAGCTTCCGTGACAAAGACTTAAATCTCCCTCCTATCTGTAGCCCTGGGTTGGAGAGAGGGCACAGGAGCTGGGCTCAGCTGTCCACTGATTGAAACTGTAGGAACTGTGTTGGTTAGTACTGGCGGTGGTATTTTCAATGGAGAGGGAATAATTGCAAACTGGACAGGACACCCATCAGGGACCACCTGTCCATCCCACTTCCCTCAATTGAATCAGGTAACATTCAAGGGTCAAGGCAAGGCCAAAGTGTGGTGTGGTCTGTATTTAAACAAATTCCTGGCTCACGGAGCATCAAAGGGGGAAAATGGGCTGGTGGGAGTGGGATAGTTTCCCCTTTAAACAGCCAATAAATACTTTCTATGATAACAAGTTATACTGATATCAACATTGACTCCTTCAGTTCAATTCAGTGCTTAATAGTTGAATACCCACTATTCCCTGGGACTCACACAGAGGATGTATGCAGTTATTGCCTTTAAGGAGTTCAGTCTCATTTGATCAGACACCTTATATTTTCATAGAACATTTAGATTCGATAAAACACTATAGAATGTGTTTGAGAACTATATTAGAGAATATATCCATAGTTCTAAGATCGGAGAGTTCAGTCTATTGCAGCAAGATACCTACATGGAGGCTTCCTGCAGACCATGGAAAGTGTGGGGGTTGTAAATGAAATTCTAGTGAAGAAAAAAATTTATTAAATGAAACGGAGCAAACATAGCTTTCCCCCTTTTGATTTAGGAAGATTTCCAGGTTTCTGTCTTTCTATCACTAGACTATAATTCTAGGCTAGTGCCTATTATATTGAGGAAATTCCTTAGAAAGATAGCATATACAGGAAGGAGAGTCCTTTGTGACTGAAAAACATGTTCACTTCTCTCTCCTCCCTTTTAAAATAAACTCACACTGAAGAATTTCATTCCTAGATAGGGGAAAAGCTTCTTTCAAACACCGCTGATCAGCTAGTAGACCCAAAGCATTGCCAGCAGGTGGCAGTGTGAGTCCAGTGAAAGTAGGAAAGACATGTATTTGTGGGGGGAGGGGGGAAGGGGAGGGCATTAAACATTGTCTGGCAGCCATTTTGTCAATTTATTTTGCCTTTTACTTTGACTTTGCCCTCCAACCCTTCCTTCACATACACCAAAGATGAAAGGTTTAAGTGCAAGGATATCTTTAATTCAGACTAACATTTCCTGACACTAGGATCTCACTGGCCTCTATTACAGAGTTTGACATAAATGGGTTCATTTGCTGTTTATTTTTCCCTGTAGGAGTGGATCATGAAGGGAATAAAAATTTCTCTTTTACTATGCTGAGAACTTTCCCAACAATTTCTGCTATGACCAACTTCCAGGAGTTTTCTAGTCACCAGGATGTTTTGGTAAAGTTTAATACGTAATCCTTAGCTCTGAAAGCTGTTGCTGGACAAAATCTGACCTCTCTAACCCTCTGAAGAATCAACAGATTGAGGCAACCATCTGGTCAGTTGCTTTTTCATGCATCATGCTGTTGTTGGAGTGGCTCCCAATTCTAGATGAAAACCATACACCTATGTTACGTTGTCAGGTGTCCCCAGGCAATATCCTATAATGGTAGAAAAGGGGTGAATTTGGAGTCAGATCTACTTACTCACTGTGTGAACTTGGGAAAGCTGCTTAATTTCTCTGAGCCTATTTCCTCATCTGTAAAAATGGGGACCATTATTACCTACCTCACAGGGTTGTTGTGAGGATTAAAAGAGATGAGATGTGGAAGCACCTAGCCATACCTGGCAAATAGGTACTCAATAAATACTGATTTTTCTTCTTTCCTCTTGCCCTTTTTCCCCAGAAGTATTGATAATGGAAAAAGCTGTCCCTTTCATTTTAACAGTCATTTGGGAATGAGTGGGAGACTTTTCAAAATTTGAAAAATTGGTGTTGACAAAAGTTATGGTGGATGAAGTTGTTTAAGGTGGCTATAATCCTTTCATTAAATCCTTATGATTAATGAATATCACTATATAGACCTTTCTGTTGGGACCTTATATTCTAAGGTTCAGATTCTATTAGAGAAATAAAGTAATTTATAATCACAGAGAAAGATTTTAGGGTCTGAGTTCCCCTTGCTAGAATATATGGTAATTGTGGGGTTATTTGGCAGTAAAGGTAATTTAGGACCATCTTCACAGTAGTTCTCAGGGTTATCTGTGAAAGAGAGTATCAGCCTGGGGCTTTCACAGAGGATTTATTAATTTTCAGGTGATACTAGAGCTGAGAGACAAATTTTACTAGAACTTCCCTTTTTGTTTAATAGGAGATTCACAGGATGCCCTGGTTTGTTTTAGGGTGTGGGGCTGAGGTTTACTTATCTTGGTATTAGTCCTAAGCCCCTAACGTAGGACAATCTGGCTTATGTTGGAGAGGTGGGCAGCAAGGAAATTTTATGGAGGAACTACACGCTTACCTCCAGGTTGTCGAGTATCTCCTAGCGATTTCAAGTGACCCTTTGCCAACATAGCTGCTAAGCAAATCTCAAGCCCACAGAAATTCGTACGTAACATATTTTGAGAGCAGGAGGCGGTGGGCCAGAGGAGCTGGCAAAAAGGCATTAAAGTCCTAGGCATGGTCAGTGTTACAGATTTCAGCTGTGAGGCGTGGTCGGAGCCCAAGCTGGGCAGTTTGTTTCCGTCCCATAGATCTAACTGAGACAACCCCTGCAGAAAGTGTCCTACACTTGGGCTGGGCTCCCAGGTCGCCACAGCAAGAGATCAAAGGAGTTTTCTGGCAGGCAAGAAATTCCCAGCAAAAATTCCCGTGCGGACTGTGGCTCTTATTTGGGAATCTCCGCCCTCCTACCTCCAAACCCGCTGTGTGGCCTCGAGAGGGCACCACGGGCTGGAGGCCCCGGTTTTCCTACATTTACCCAAATCAAGTAGCCGAAAGGTAAAAAGGGATTAAAGTTGGGTGGCGCCCAGCGTCTTGGCATAACCTCGCTACTCCACGGAACCGCCGCCCAGCCCTGACGCCACTTGCCCGTAACTTCCGCTTTCGGTCTCACCTCCTCTCCCAGAGTTAGAGGGCTTCAAGTGGTAAGGGCCGCGGGGCGTCGCCGGAAGTGGCGTAAACGCCGGATATCCGGTTCCTCTGGGCTCTAGGGGAGCTGACGGAGAGGGCCGCCGCCCAGCAGCAGACGCGGTCTCAGCTAAGGCTAGCCGCAGTTCTTGTGGTGTGTGAGCCCGGGCCTGGTCCCCTCTCCCGCCGCCGCCATGGGCTGCACGTTGAGCGCCGAAGACAAGGCGGCGGTGGAGCGGAGCAAGATGATCGACCGCAACTTGCGGGAGGACGGGGAGAAAGCGGCCAAAGAAGTGAAGCTGCTGCTACTTGGTGAGCGGCTGAAGGCGGGGATGGCGTGGTGGTCGGAGAGCCTAGGCAGTTGGGAGGCCTGAGCTGGGTCTGGCTAAGCTGGCGAAAAGGACCCCAAAGGGATCTGGAGGGCGTGCCGGGCTTGGGGCGGAGTGTTGGGGTTCTGGCTGAGGCCCCTGTGGGCGTGTGACGGGGGTGGGGTTTTCGGGTTGTAGGAATTAGGCTGGAGCGGGTGGAACTCTAGGCTGAAATTGTGATTAGCAAAGAGAGTTAGGGAGTATGAGGCGGTAGGACATTGAGATTGTTAGGAATATGGGAAAAGCTCATAAAGGAAGAGCTGATATTAGGGTAGGTTTTACGTTGGGTTGGAGCGTGTTGGTAACGAGGATGGGATAGAGTATATGTTGGGCTCGTGTAATGGTTTGTGAATCGGGAGCGAAGCGATACTTCATGACATAATAATGCTGAGAAGTTTGAATGATTAAATAGAGAGTCTAGGACACAGTGGTCACATAGGACCTTGCCATTTGTTACAGAGCTAGCATTTTGAACTATTAATTGGGTGGAGGAACCCTGGATTATCCAGGAACATGAAGGTAGGTGATTGAGTTAAATGGCAAGGAAAAGATCTTGGGTGCAGAGGCTGCCTGTACTTTTACACTTTTTAAAAAATTCATTTTTATTCTCTTAAGGTTTTATAACTCTTTCCTCTGTTTTTATAGAGGTGGGGATGGTGTGAGGTGGGGAAATTTAAAGTGGCTTGAGGTTTGTGGCAGAAAATCTAATGGACAATAGATTACACATTGGAAGTTGCTGGATAGTTGCTAGGGGACTGTGTGCAGTGGGAATGGCGTTACGATAAATTATGGAATTGAACATATTTACTGTAAAGACTATGATAGACCTCTGGTGAGCTGTTTTATCCTTTTTGCTCTCTTCAAAACAAAAATATTAGCTTCAGGAATTACAATTCATGTTACCTGATATTCATTTAAAATTGTTTTGATGTACAGTCACATGCATTTTACTCAGCATGATTTAGTTTTAAAATTTTTGAGAGGCTCAGTAAATCATTTAAAGTAGCCTGGCATTAGCTTACCAATAAATCAAGCCACATTTCTTCATTATTAGTATTTTCTAGGGATTGGTTAGAGAAGAATAAGTAGAAGTAATGGTTTCTGTAAGCAATAGAACTTTACTTTTTGAAGCAATTGATTTTTGAGAGTCACTTTAGGAAAGTGCCAGATTTTCATGGTGTAAAGCTCCAGAGCTCAGAATGCACCATCACAACCCAAGACTTACTTTGTACTCCAGGATATGCTGGGTGCCCCTGTTAGTCTCTGCTTGTTAACCTATTGATTAGTTGTAGATTGCAGAGGATCTGTTAACAGGTCTTTTGGATATACCATACATGAAAAGTTATGTATTGGAGCTTAAGCTTCCAGTTTGAATATCTTAACTTCCAGAAGGTATGAGTTCAAATTGTAGTACTAGACTATCACTGTCTATGTAACAGGTATCATCAGTGGATGACCATGGTCCCTGGCACACAGTAGATGCTCCTTAAATATTTACTGTTAACTAGCCTGAGCTAGCTAATGTTGGACATTGGTCCTTGAGGCCTTTCAGAAGTTTGATATAAACCACAACACTCAAGACATTAGCATTTTCTTTATTGATTGATTTGGTTATGAAATTAAAGGTGTATTCTCATCTTCCATGAGTGATTTGATGTACATTGACCATTAGCGATCTCTTCAGGACATTAGCCTATTGTAATACAGTTGTAAACTGTGAGGCTTTCTTCCACATGGCAGGATTTGGCAGGCAGAACTTGTGCCAGCAGAACTCGTGCAAGTGTCTGGAAAAATCTTTATTCAGGACTTTATAAATAGTGCATTTAATTAAAAAAATTAAACACTTGGTGACTTAGGGAACTTGAAAAGCAGTAAGTAAAAATTAAAATACTAAAACATTTGTTTTAATTTTTACCAACTTTATTATTTTTTAAATCAGATTTTTTAATATTCTTGAGCAAATTAAATCCACAAATTCAGATAGGTTGCAAAGACAGATGCGCTTGCTTGAGCCATGTCATAACACACATGTGAAATTAAAATAATCTTCTGTGCTATTTCTATATGTAAAATGCACCCAACACAGTATACAGATAATTTTCTTTTTGCTGTAGAGTATCTCCATTGTTGTACATGCAGGTCATTTTTACTTCATCACTATGAAACTGTCGAACTTGATTTAAGTTGAGATTTATCTGTTTACCTTTGTCTCCCCTGGCACATAATGTATTCTTTCCTACAAGGATGTAGTTTAGCATAGTGATTAGCATGGGCTATGTAGTCAGACTGCTTCAAATTCTTCCAGCTATAACCTTGGGAAAATTATATACTTAATTTCTCTGTGCCTCAGTTTTCTTGTCTTTAAAATGGAGAAAATAAAGATATTTCATAGGATTGCTGTGAGGATTAAATATAATAATAATGTAAAACAGAACACAGCTTGGCACAAAGTACTAGCTCGGTGAGTATTAGCTATTACTGTTATTATTAAATCAAAGTGAATTTACAAATTACAGATACTATAGAAATACAAATTAAGAAGCTAGTGTGGGCTAGATTAGTTAAGGAACACTTCAGTATTATAATTCTTCTTTTGATAACCTTTGGTTTGAATTTCCTTTAAATGTTATTGGGAAGATCTTGATATGACAAGTTAGTGTTTAATCACAATATTCTGTTGAAAGGTAAAACTATATTATGCAAAGCTTTCCAACCAGTGTATAGTGCCTAGGATGACATACAGGTGTGCTGCCTGCAAATTTTTTATAGTATTGAATTTTTAAATTATTTTATAACTTCAGAATTTTACTAAAATATGATATTTGAACATTTTTGGTATGATTCCCTCAGTAAACTTCCTGAATTTGGTAATTTGGAGAAATTTTATTGGGAAGGTTTTTACCAATTCAGTATTTAATATCATCTGTAATACTTTGTATTTTATTTTTCATGCCATAATTTCATAATTTAAAGAAAAAAATTTCCACTAAGCCCCTCCAGCTTACCTCAATTGAGTCTTACCAACATTATCATTTCCAGTGTGTTCCATCATGTGACAGAAGTTGGGAAGCACTGGTATAATGGACAAGAGCACTGCTTTTCGGTTCACACAAACTGAATTCAAGTTCTATCTCTGTTTACTAGCTCTGAGGCCCAGGGCAAGTAACTTAACCATATGAGTCATAATTTTTATATATGTAAAGTAGGAATGATGATGTTTCAGAATATGGAATGAAGTATCGTACATAAAATGCTTAGCTTTAGTGCCTAGCAAATATTAATAATAAACATTTCATAATTGATAATGTCTGTCTGTGATGATGTTTGTGAGGCTTATTGTTTTAGCTGTTTTTTTTCAGGATGCTTCAGACAGTTATTTGATTATTTTTCATGTTAATATACTCTTTTCAAAGATCTTCAAAGAATTTTAATAAACATTCTTTTGTGATGAAAGGAATTAAATGTTGTCATTTAATTTTGTAAGTTACTGAATGATCTATTCCTGTGCTATCTCCAAATTTCCATTTCTTGATAGTTCCCTTTAGCAAGTCTGAAGAAAACATTATACAAATGAGATTAATACATTGTTCTTTGGGATTTTGCTGGTGGTAGTA
Source organism: Cheirogaleus medius (assembly GCA_008086735.1). NCBI lineage: Eukaryota > Metazoa > Chordata > Mammalia > Primates > Cheirogaleidae > Cheirogaleus > Cheirogaleus medius. The sequence continues at coordinate 18,927,880 of VBSM01000729.1, read as the reverse complement.
TGGCAAAAATTGAGTTGCATGCAGAAAATTAGAATCATCTAGTTTACTTAAACTCTGTATTATACAATTAATTATTCATATTTAAATTTATACATATTGTTGGTTGAATATACTTACTGAAAATGAGGCTGTCTTTTGATAAATATGCTATTACATTATATCCTCCTGTAAAATGATATCCTTTATAATGTTTGCCATTTATTTGAGATAAGATAGACTTAAATTTAATGCAAGGATGCATCTTGTGTCTGGAAAACAAAGAAACTGGCACAAAAAATAGAAATTGGCATTGCAGAAAATGGTTTGTGTTTAATAAACTTGTCATTTTCTTTTTTAATATTTAAATGCATTCATCACTTTTGCAGTCTGAAAATATGGTCCTTTTCAGGAATTATAATAATATAATCTTTCCTTACTGTACATTCCTACAGTACAGTGATGGACATAGAGTAGGGTGCTTAATACTTATTAGATTTGTCAGGGCATGTGACATTCTAATCAGGGCTGCAGTTAAGTTATTTGCGCTATTATCAAACAGTCTTTTAGTTTTTGGGCAGTTGTCTCTGATAGAAATGGTTCCTGGTCAGGAGACCTTTTAGAAGTTTGTGAAATGTGAAACACTGTGCTGCTTATTACTCTGTCCTTCCCCATGGTGCTGAGCTGCTTCATCCTCTAGTTTCTTAGGAAGTAAAAGGGAGATGTTGGGGCTTTGTAGATATTTCCTTTTTTCCTCACATTCTGTCTCTCTCTTCCTTCCCTGGTTTCCTCCACATCATGCTTTTTGTTTGTTTGTTTACATCTGGAATATATGTACCCCTTAGGGCTTCCTCTGGTCCATGAACTTCTTTTTAAAATTGTTAGCAAGGCTGAGGTAGGAGAATCACTTGAGCCCAGGAGTTTGAGGTTGCGATGAGTTATGATGATGCGACTGCATTTTAGCCCATGTGACCGCGAGACCCTGTTCCCCCTCCCCAGAAAAGAGAGAGAGTTGCAGTAAAATGAGTAGACATGCAAAAATAAAATGTTCAAAATACAAAAGAAAAAACCTAGACATTGTGAAGAGTCTAGATGAAGAGTCATTTATTTCCTTTTTTAGAGTACAGGTTTTACTGGGAATTTTTGAGAAATCCGTTTTCTGTAAATGAGATAACAACTTTCTCCTCTTCCCCCAGTGAATGAATGAACTGCTTACTGCCACTTATTACCCTAAGTCATTTTATCTAGTACAGAACTTGCCTGCCGCCTTCGCTTCTCTCCCTGAAATCTCCCTGTTGTGAACTTTTCTGCTCCAGAAAGCATTGTAACATCATCTGGGCTGGAAACTGTGCTTGTTTTTAACTCCTCCCTTACTCTAATCTCTTATAACCAGTTGGTTGCCAAGTCCTTTAATTCAGTCATTACTAGATTCCAGATTTTTGGATTTCATGTGCCAGCAAATTTTTAAATATTTTTTGGTAGACCTAGAATTCCAATATTTTATTTTTCCTAATAAATACATTTTTAAAATATCTCACACTCCTGTCTATTATGATTACTATTTAGTTCCCTTTCCTCCATGAAGCTATTTTGATATTCTGAATTGAGTACAGCCTGACCCTCTCTTTCTGAAACCTCATAGTACTTTTTATGCCACTTATAGTCTGGTTTATTTTTATACTTAGCTTCTCTTAACTATATGATTCTTTAGGGCAGGAGGACTAAGTATTTCTCATGTTCATATCTATCACAGAGCCTAATATAATGCTAACGTGTTTTGCCTGTAAGGAACAGGAGTACCACTCATACAAGTAAAGGAGAGTTTTACTGAGAGGACACAGTAGGCAATTTCATAGGCATTAGACATCTAAGGATAAATAAGTGAAATACAAGTAGGTTGCATGTGCATGGATTGTGGATACACACCCCCCTTCTGTCTCTCCATTTCTTCTAGAGCAGAATGGCTGCTACTCTGCTTTACTAGTAAATCACCTCTTCAGATCAGCTTTCTCTGCTCCCTTATAACTTCTTTGCCCCCTCCCTCTACACCCCTAATCTTCAACTTTGTTTTACTGTGACACCTGTAGCTCACATATTGCCTGACCTGATAATTCATGTGTTTCATGGCTCCCAGGATTTCCATTCCTGATTCCTGGGAAGGAGTACCAGATTGGCCCAGCCTTGTCAGGTGGCTACCACAATCCAGTCATCTGTGTTGGGGGTATGGCAAGGTTGATGGGGTATCTTGAGTTTTATAAGGCTGACCCTTTAGAGGATCGGGGCAGGTCAAATTCCCTACAAAGGCATGGCTAGAGAGTTAATGATTAATAAATAGATGACAGTGCCTACCTAGTAGACACATCAAATATAAGTTGAACATAATGGAATGAGACAGAAATATTGAGAAACTAAACATATCCCTGCTTTAGTTTCTCATTAATTCACGAGAAAATGCCTGCTCATTCTCAGTGTTAAGTTGTCATTTTGTATAGTTGGGATATAATTAAATTCAGATTTAAAATTAAGTTGAGATAGGGTACAGGATTTTAAACTACTGTTATCAACACATCCAACTCAGAATAGTTAATTTTGTCTGAATTTAATTATATTTGATTTTAATTTAGGAATTAATTTTTTAAAATGCATATGATCAGTTCAGGGTCTATGCTTCATCATCACCTCTGCTTTTCCCTTGCTGATTTTCTCCCTTACTACTTTTATGAGCAACAGAAGATTGTCCAAAGCTAAAGGAAGAAGTAAAACAGACTCTTGCTCCTTATTAATAAGTTTATAAGTTTTCATTAGGGTGTAGGTAAAAGCATTTGACAAAGTAGATTGGTCATACATTTTAGCTATCCATTCTCTGTCTTTACCTTACGTTTAATTTAGTTTTATTGGAGTGTGGGGCTTGTTGGGGGAAGTAAGGAGGAGGAAGAGATGCTTTAAGTACTCAGGCTCAGGAGCTCTGCTAGAACATTAGCAAAAAATAAAAATGTCAGTCTCGTTATAAGAAATGTCTAGGGCAGTAGGCACTAATTTGTTCAGGTTGTTGAAGTTTATTTTAAAATTTGTTTTCTAGCTAACAGAATATAGTAGACTAACAGTAATAAAATATATCTCTTTGGGCCGGGCGCGGTGGCTCACACCTATAATCCTAGCACTCTGGGAGGCTGAAGCGGGCAGATCGCTCAAGGTCAGGAGTTCAAAACCAGCCTGAGCAAGAGCAAGACCCCGTCTCTACTAAAAATAGAAAGAAATTAATTGGCCAACTAAAAATATATAGAAAAAATTAGCCAGGCATGGTGGCACATGCCTGTAATCCCAGCTACTTGGGAGGCTGAGGCAGAAGGATCGCTTGAGCCCAGGAGTTTGAGGTTGCTGTGAGCTAGGCTGATGCCATGGCACTCTAGCCCAGGCAACAGAGTGAGACTCCGTCTCAAAAAAAAAAAAAAAATCTCTTTTAACTGGTAACTCAATGCAGAAGTAGGAGATACCATGTAATTAACAGACAGCAAAGAGACTGAAATTTGGGAGATTTGTCCTAATCTCTGAGCTTTATTTTCCTTTCTGTGTACCAGTAAGGGGTTTAAATTGGACCTGTTGGGTCTCTTGTCTATGAACTTAATATTATTAACCAGATAGAATATTTTAGCAAGTTGTTAAGAGGCCTATTTTTGTGTTATGTCTCTTATTCTTGAATTTGATTGAAATTGGTTTAACATCATAAAGCTGCTTAGGAAGATAGTTAAAAACCTGAAAGACATAAATTCATAAGGTGCTCATAATGTAAATATTCAAAAGTGAATACAAAGAAAAATAATTTTAGTATTTGATTTTCCCTCCAATTTTAATTGTCTTTATTTTGGTATAATGTTTTTTTTGGTGTTTAGCAAGAGTTAGAGTTAGCTTTAAGCCTTTATCCAGGTGATCCTGTTACCTTGCTTGATAGTCAGGTGTATCATTTTTGTAATTCAAGCTGCTTGAACTGAATAACGTTATGTTAGGATCACTGTTCAGTTGTGCTAGTTTTGATACAGTACTCTATGTAAATGAAATATTCTGTTTTTCATGATTTACTGTTAAGCTGTAACAGAAAGTAATATATCTGATGTGAACTAACCAAAGAAGGTGGCTACCCATAAGACCAAGTATGTTTGACTTGTACCTGAATAGCCTAGTGAGGGTAGACACAAGTTTCATAAGGAATGTCTTTAGATCTGAACTTAATTTGATTTCCAAGTTAGAGTTGGAAAATATTTAAAAAAAGAAAGATTGTTAAGCATTAGCTGAGGTGTTATTGTGTTTATTGATCCATTGCTGTTTTGCTGCTGTGGGCCTCTTTTTGTCACCAAGTCATGTTTTCAAATGGATAAATGTTTTTAATATTCATACAAAAAGTCTTAGTTTTTTGAATGATGTTAATATTTACATCTCAAAAAATTCTTGTTGGTTTACTTGAAAAGTAGATAGTATTCTGAATTTTTTCTAGCCACTCAGTATAGTATTCTGAATTTCTTCTAGCTGTAGCAGCTGTTGATAAGACATGCCTCGCCATGATCAAAACATATACCCTATTTGTATATTTAAATTGTGTTCACGTCTGCTTTTATAGCCTGCTATTAACAGTTATTACACTGGTCATATAGGGGCTATTTAAATCAGATTTATTTCAAATTAGCAAGATAGCTTGATTATTGTCATCTTGTAATTAATCTTCCTGTAATTATTAATTGTACAACCAGTTTACATTGTGTCAAATACTAAAAATTTCCTTACTGTTTTTCTTTTCTTTTTTTTGAGGCAGATTCTCGCTCTGTCACCTGTGGTAGAATGCAGTGGCATCATCATAGCTCACTGCAACCTCAAACTCTTGAGCTCAAGCTATCCTCCTGCCTCAGCCTCCTGAGTAGCTACAGGTGTGGGCCACTATGCCCAGCTAATTTTTTTTTTATTTTTTGTAGAAATGAGATCCTGCTTTTTCTCAGGATGATCTTGAACTCTTGGCCTCAAGCCATCCTCCCACCTCAGTCTCCCAAAGTGCTGTTATTTCATGCACGAGCCACTGATCCTGACCCCTTTCCCCTTTCAAGTTGGATTTTAAAATTAAAATACTATCTCATAAGATTCTAATAACTTATTATGGAAATGTTACAATGTATTTGGATTTCTGTTTTAGTCATGTATTGATAGCCCTAGTTTTTATATTTGTATTTGTCAACACCAAGAGATTAATATTAGTTGGTGCCTTAATATTCATTACATTTCACGCTTTATTTATTTATGTATTTATTTATTTTTGAGACAGTCTCTCACTCTGTTGCCCCGGCTAGAATGCCATGGCATCAGCCTAGCTCACAGCAACCTTGAACTCCTGGGCTCAAGCCATCCTTCTGCCTCAGCCTCCTGAGTAGCTGGGACTACGGGCATGCGCCACCATGCCCGGCTAATTTTTTCTATTTTTGGTAGAGACAGGGTCTCACTCTTGCCCAGACTGGTCTCAAACTCCTGAGCTCAAATGATCCGACCGCCTCGGCCTTCCAGAGTTCTAGGATTACAGGCATGAGCCACCGCACCCGGCCCACGCTTTGTTAGATCTCAGCAGTTTTTCCACTAATGTTTTTGTTCTGCTCCACGTTGCAATGCAGGATATAGCACTGAATTTAATTTAGTTAAGGCCACTTTTTATTAAGCTTTTTGGTTTTCCGTGTTGCACTGCCAGTGGGAGGCTCGTTTATTAACTTATCTATGATTATGTATCCCTGATTGTCTTATATGTGCACCGGTACTATTTTTAGCCTGGAAATATGAGAAATAGATAAAACCTAGAAATAAAACTGCTAAAAAGCACTTCAAGATGTAAGAGTAAACAATGGAAATATCATGTGATTACAGAAGGCTTAGCCAATTAAGGAGGAGGAAGAGAGAGACGTTTATATCAGGGAAGTTCTCCCAGAAGAGGTGACATTTAAGATGGGCTTTGAAAGATGAATAGGAACTCTTAAAGCGAGACTGGCCAGAAGTGTATCCAGACAGAGGGAATAGTATGCACAAAGGCATAGAACATGAGTGAGCAAATAGTTAGATTTGATTGGAATGAAGGGTTTGGTATAGGAGGAATATAAGAAATGAGCCTAGAAAGACATGCAAATTTATTTGATTTTTTTAGTAGCTGTATTTTAAGCCATATTTTACACACACATAAACAGTTCTGCATCTGTGGGTTCAACCAATGCAGATCAAAAATATTTGGAAAACAATAAAAAATAGCAGTACAACAATAAAAATAATACAAATAAAGACAATATGGTATAACAACTATTTACATGGCATTTATATTGTATTAGGTATTATAAGTAACCTAGAGATGATTTAAACAGAATGGGAGGATCTGTGTAGGTTATTTGCAAATACTACAACATTTTATGCCTGGCGTGGTAGCTCACGCCTGTAATCCTAGCATTCTGGGATGCCGAGGCAGGTGGATCGTTTGAGCTCAGGGAGTTCGAGACCAGCCTGAGCAAGAGCGAGACCCTGTCTCTACTAAAAAAAAAAAAAAATACTACAACATTTTATAAAAGGGACTTGAACACCTGTGGATTTTGGTATCTAAGGGAGGTCCTGGAACGAGTCCTCTGTGGATGCTGGTGGATGTGTGTGTGTGTGCGTGTTATGTGTGTGTACATAGGGGCATTTATAAACTAGGGGGGAAATCACCTAGATACTTTGCATCGTCCTCCCTCTTTTTTACCTGCCTTTTTTGCCATTCCACCACTAATTCATGCTGTAAGAAAAGATTAAGTAGAAGTAAATACATTATATGAAACCCAGACTTTTTAGGGTTTTGGCTTAACAGCTTTGTTGAAAATTTATTATGGTAAAGGAAATTGAAATTATGGGCATCTTTATCTGGTGGCTCAATTTGTCATGTTTTGCTATTGGTGAATTTTAGAAGTGTGGTATTGATTTACATTTGATTAAATAGGCATGTAGAAAAGTTGCTGTATGCTGCTATCAGTGTTTGACAGCCTTAGGTAGGGATATGATTCTAACTTTTTTAATTTACTTAAACTCAGAAACTTTTTCCAATCTTCTTAACATTGTATTTTATTTTTGTTAATTGGACCTGGGAATGATTCTAACATTTTTTAATGTAAAGTTTTATGATATATGGGGTTTGATGAATGAATTTAGCATTGCAGTTAACTTTGGAGAACATCTCTACTATTATATAATGAAGAATTATTTGTATGGGTTAAAGTGATCTTTGGATTTTTTGTGTTTTACGGTTGTTCATGGCATTCCTGTTACCTTTTACTTTAAATGAAAAATAGTTTTCAGTTATGTTTAATGTAAATACCATATAATTTAGCATTAGCACCAAAATAGCTTTTTGTTGTTCTGCTTTCAAAGAAGTATAAAGGAAATTTACTCACCAGAGGCCAAAATTAGAACATCAAGACAGCCAGAGGATAATCCCCATCCTTGCTCACAAATGGCTGCTCCTTTAAGCATTCTTATATTCTGCAAAGGTAAGGAAGGAACCCCACTTCTCTGTCTTCATTGGCCAGTTGCCCAAAGAGAATTCAGCAACACTCAAGTTGCTGTTCTTATTCCCAAGCTGTTCTTATTTCCAAGCGATAACATTCTGAGGAGAGCTGCTTTGCTGAGTGAGCTGCCTTTAAAAAAAAAATCAAACCAACATCTTCCATAGGTGATTTATGAATGTAAACTAACTAATTAGCTTTCTGCTTTATGGTTTATAAAGCTTGTAAAATTATAGGACCATGTCCATGTAATTGGTGAAAGATGTGGAACTCTGAACAAGCCATATAGTACTGTGTAAGTTATGGACATATTTTGGTTGTTAGGGCGTTTTCTTTTTTAAATATCTCCCCCTCCTTCATTGCATACTTACCCTCCGGAAATATTTAATGAAAAAGTAATTGATATTAGGAGGGACTCAGGTAGCTTCAAAGATAAATGGTAATGTTTAATTTTTTAGGCTCGGCAATAGGTACGCAGATGTTTGTTTTAATTTCCTTAAAGCCAATTCCATTCAGCTCTTTTTTTTGGTTGCAAGGAGCAGAAAACTCATTAAACCTAGCTCAAAAGTTGTTGAGGGAGATTATTGTTAGAATATAGAGAAGTATTTGTGGGAAAACAGGAAGAGCTGAAGAATCAGACTACAGGAACTGAGGCAGGTCTGAGACTGGCCAGGCTGTTTTTTCTGCCTTTCCTCTGCTGCTTTCTCTTTCTTACTGGCTTCACTGTTCCTGCCTCTTTTTGCTTTCTTATCTTTACTTGTTCTTCTCTCTTTCTCTTTTTTGTCTCTTTGGTTCCATCCATTCTCTGTTTCCTCACTTTCTGTTTCTTCTTTTGTGAGCTCTCTTTTCTCTCTCATGGCATCTTTAAGTCTCTCTGCACATTTGTCTGTTCTCTTCTCTCTAGACCAGCCTTCCTCTGAATTTTTTCATTTATGAACTTGGTGTGCCTGAAGCACCATAATGGTAGCCTAGGTTTTCTTTCACATGTAATCCTAGTGCAGATTCCCCAGATAATCTGATTGGTCCTGCTCATCTTTTGGAGCTAGGTCACACAGGGTGTAGGCCCCCAAGAGCCTGTGACTGGGTGACTCCTGTGTTAGGTATTTATTCCTGATCTAGTCATGGGGAAGGATGTGGTCCAGATCATTGCCCATTAAGGAGGGGAAGTAGGGAATTTGCTAGAAGAGATTATGGACAGGCCAGTGTTCTGAAATTCTGTCTAGTATATCAATTAAGTATTTTTTTTTTTTTTTTGAGACAGAGTCTCACTGTGTTGCCTGGGCTAGAGTGCCATGGTGTCAGTCTAGCTCACAGCAACCACAAACTCCTGGGCTCAAGCGATCCTCCTGCCCAGCCTCCTGAGTAGCTGGGACTACAGGCACGTGCCACCATGCCCGGCTAATTTTTTTCTATTTTTAGTTGTTTGGCTGATTTCTTTCTATTTATAGTAGAGACGGTCTCGCTCTTGCTCAGGCAGGTCTCAAACTCCTGAGCTCAATCAGTCCTCCCACCTCGGCCTCCCAGAGTGCTAGGATTACAGGCGTGAGCCACTGCGCCCGGCCCATCAATTAAGTTTTATCAAAATTGTCTTATGTGTCCGTTAAGTCTTTTTGGTAATTGGTATGTGATTGCTTCCTAGAAAAATCTTTTTATGAGAAGAGACCCATTATCTCTGTCCTAGTTGAAACTCACTGCCTTCTTTTACCCTTAAAATATTCCTTTCCTTCCTTCATTCATTCTCTTATTCACCCGTTGAACAGATATTTAATGAGCATTCGCTGGGTTTCATGCGCTCGTCTAGTGTTAGGGTTACAGGGTGGCCAGGACAGATTCCTAGCAGTTTATTTCACTGGAATGGAGTGGTGGGTGCAAGGGAGCTGGGATGAGGGTTTTGAGAGTAAGGTTAGAGGGAGTGAGGCTAGTGAATGAGTTCAAATTTATTGTCCATATAGTTGTAGGGTGAGAGTTGAAGGCATAGCCAGGAGTGGGTGTTGGGCTGAGTAAACATAGCAGAGGAATGGAAAACTTCTGTTTCTGTTAACTACCCACATTGAAAATTCCATCCATTGCAAATGACATTTACAAAATATGATTAGGCAACCACTGAATATCATAGAAACTCAAGCCATTCATATCACAGATAGTTATTAAGTGCCTACTCTGTCCTAAATTGTGTTCTAGATTTGGGAGAGGGGACACAAAAAGAAGGTGCTATTTTGTACTTTCAGGGATTCTGCTTTGAGTTTAGGGCTTGTGGTGTCCTAAACAGGCACAAACCCAAATAATTAGAATAATTTAACCAAGTATTAGTGTTAGGGTGTTTGACACCAGCCTATAGGGCCAGGTTGATCCTGGTCAAGGTACCCTCGAGGGAGAAGTATATAGTCATGAAAGGATTTTCAGGGTGTGGCAAAAAAAGGTTTCATTATTATTTTAATCAAAATCAAGAAAATCAATGAGCAAGGAGATTAGGAGCTGAGAAGATAGTCTTTTTTTTTTGAGTAGCCAGAGCTGGGGAATAAGTGAAGTGAGATGGTTGGGAAGGACAATTGGGAGTTGATTTGGAAATTAACCTCTGGGACTGATGCTGAAAGGGAATAATCTATGCTAGCCATCAGGGTGGGAATGATACCTGTGTCCTGGAACAATGGGGAGCTTTAGCAAGGAGTGAAAGTTTGAGTTGAATAGGGCTTTCAAGGATGTTTATAGTATATTCAGAGGCTTGTCATGTTTAGAGGGATAGTGGGCTGGGTGAAAAAATTATTCTGATGTTTTAGGCTAAGGAAATTTGCTAATTTCATAAGAAAAATAGATTTGTAATTTCTCCCACCAGACCATAAATTCCTAAATTAATTTATATTTGAAGTCTCAATGTCCAGCAGTTCTGGGCATGTAGGAGACATGTTTGTTGGGAAAAAAAATGAATAAAATTTTTATTTGGGCTGGACCTGGTGGCTCATGCCTATAATCCTAGCACTCTGGGAGGCCGAGGCAGGAGGATTGCTTGAGGTTAGGAGTTTGAGACCAGCCTGAGCAAGAGTGAGACCCTGTCTCTACTAAAAATAGAAAAAATTAGCCAGACAGCTAAAAATATAGAAAAAATTAGCCGGGTGTGGTGATGCATGCCTCTAATCCCAGCTACTTGGGAGGCTGAGGAGGGAGGATCTCTTGAGCCAAGGAGTTTGAGGTTGCTGTGAGCTAGACTAACTCCAACGGCACTCTACTCTAGCCCGGGCAACAGAGCAAGACTCTATCCAAAAAAAAAAAGTTTTTATTTGTATGGTAACATTTTTCCCATCTGTAATTCTGCTAGCCCTTTTATTGAACTAAGAGGCAGCTGGTTTTTGTATTAAATATAGTACCTTAAAAAGCATTTTGAATTAAATATCATTTTTAATTTTATTCTGAATTTTTACAGTTAGTTACTTACACTTGTTAATAAAGAGGAATTAGTGGGAGCAATAGATATTTGTATTGGAAATAGTATGGACTGTGCTCCTGTGATCTTTAGTTATAAGTATTCACATTTCTTTTTTCTTTTTTTGGTAAAGAATAGCAATCTAACTTCAATGCTCCGCTAGTTTGAAACTATATAATTATAGAATACCCTCAAACATGGAGATCGGTGTGCCAGACAACTCTTAATTCTTTACTGTTTCTGAACTCTTTAATTCTTTATATTCTTTGTTCCTTCTTGAGCAGTAGTGTATGATTAGAGAACATAATAACCACATTATGAGAGCTATTGTGAATTGTTAAGTTGATAGGAAGATATGTGGGTCCATGGTTTGATTTGAGGCCTTTGTGTGTCAGAATAAGAAATTTAGTTTGCTTTTAGTGTTGTAGTAATTATAGTCATAGAATATTCAAGTGCAGCCATAGAGCACATTTAGGCCAAAGTCCTTCACATTTCTTATATAAAAAGACAGGCGTTGTGACTTGTGTGACTTGCCCAAGGTCTTACAGCTAGTCATGGCAGAGCTGGGGCTAAAATATACTCTTCTATTAGAATTGATTACTACATGGTGTCATTAGGGCTAAAAAAAAAGTATTTTTAATTGCCTGTGTTGTGCATGAAAGATGAGAATAAGTTAGAAAAAAAAGATAAAGTTTATTTGCTAATCAAGCTTTCAACCTGCTGTGGAGAAGGGACTGTCCATGCCTATGCTAGTCATATGTTTCATATGTCTGATAATGGGAACCTGTAGAGGAGAGAGTCTTGGTCTAGGTCTGGCTAGAGGATTATCCAAAAACAGCGCCATACTGGGGCTTGGCTGTCCCGACCTCTGGAAGAGGAGCTATGTTTTAGTTATAATCCTGAGTTATTGGATGTTTCAAGATTTCTGTATTGAAAAGAATGTTTAAAAGGAAAAGGAGGTGTTTCAGGTGCTTTTGGAATAACCACAATTACAGATAGTAGTGGTACAAAGAACTGTGAGGAAACTTCAAGGAAAAGCTTTAGAGGTGTTAATGGATGAGAAGTGTGGGAGAGGCGGTAGTAGACAGGAGTCTGGGGCTGAAAATACGTTTAAGGAAGAGAGTGTTTTTGTTCCTCAGGGTTGGGTGGAGAAAATGACTAATGCTTTGACATAGTTTAATGTAACTTTTAGGTTATAAGTTGCTGTTTAAGTTTGTGAATCTAGATTCCATCTAGGATTTTACTATTGTGAAACAACTGCTAAAAGTTATACCATTTGTTCTGGGATTTTGAACCAACATTCATATCCAAAGAGTTTTCATTAAATTAAACTCTTTAGGGCCATAACATTAATTGTTGATATTCTGAACATTGAAAACATTCACAAATAATAGCTGGCTAATATTTATTGAATACTTGCTATGTGTCAGGCACTGTTCTTAGCATTCTCTGTTGACCCCTGTTTTGCAGATAAGGAAATTCATTGTGCCTGAAAGTGCAGTAAAAAAGAACATAATATACTCGTGTACTTTCTTTGGACTGGCTTTAGTCAAATAAAAGAGAAAAAAGACAAGGGATCAGGTGACAGTGTTGAGTATCAGCCATCTCTCAGGGTTAATTTTTAAAATCAGTTTGTATGTGAGCTGAATGAGTTTGCTCATATATGATAATGGTTTATTTATATTATAATAGCAATTCTATTCACTAGCCTTGTTTAAAAAAAATACCTTGCAAAGAATTTATCACCATCTCTCATTTTTCATACCCATAATGTACTATATGTTGTGGGGGGGATACGATATGGTTGGTGTCTGCTGTCATAGAGTTTCTTAAAAATAAAATTAAGAACATGTTTAGTTAAATACAATGATTCTGCAATAGAGTATACTGGTGAGTTACTTTTTTTCTAACATTGTTGGTGATTATGTATCTAAACTGTACACAGATCCAGATGATTTCTAAATTAATTCTACCCCTTTATTCTCTGCAGATTACCTTGCCTCTTTCATTGAGAATGAGACTATCTGACATAAACTTATTCTTCCTTTTTCTCTCAAAAATCTTTGTAACTTCACCTCCCATTCTTTATTTCTTTTGATGTAGGGTATCTTTTAGATAGATAAACTTTTAAGGATAAAGCTTCTAAGTCAAACTGATGCTATTCCCTCCTGCTTCTGGGACCTTTCCAACTTCTCTCTTTAGTATATTCTATCCCCTGCCCAGTTCCATCCCTTCCGCCTACACAGTCATCTTCAGTTCCTCACTCTGCAAGCCATAGATTCTGTCTCTGCAATATCCTTTGCATCTATCCCATTCTTTGTATCCCAACTTTTACTTCCTTAGTGTGTTGAAGATGGGCAAATGAGTCTCCTTTTAAACTTGTGATGAATTTTTGAAGAAAGATAGGTAGAAAGATGTAGATAAAATTAGAAAATTCCAAATACCCTATATGTAGTGGGACATGGGAAGCAGATGGGGAAAACCTAAGAGTGACATGTTATTAAAGAGGAAGCACTTATTAAAGAGTACTTCAGGAAGCACTGAAGTACTGGAGCACTGAAGCACAGAGGACTGAGGTAAAAAGGAAAAGCCCAGACCTAATAAGACCCAAAAAGAAAGGGTTATAGAAAGTCTTTGAAGAATTTGGAGAATTATTACATAAATTGATGCTTTGAAAAATAATGCCACTTGGAAATGATGAGAAGGAAGAGAAGCTTTGAGCTGTAAGTTTGAGAAAATTACAGCAGTAACATATAATAGGCACAGCATCAGCCTCAGACATGTGAGGAGTAGAAAGGATTAATTTGAGAAATGCATAAGAGGAGAGATTTTGTTACAGCGTGGTAAGGAGAGAAGAGGAGTGAGTGGATTCCAGGTGTATCTTAGATTTCATACTTGGAAGATGGGTAAGATGGTATAGCACTTTTCATGGTGATCTAGAAGCTGAATGGCTCAAAGAATTTTAATATAAAGTGATTTATTCTTGTATAAAATGCCCCTGGAACACCCACTGAAACAAATCCTGGTTCTGTGGGCAGTAAGAGGTGTGCCTTTTTAAAAGAGATAGAACTGGATACTTAGTAAAAGCTTGAGAGAAGATATAGATATATTGTGCAATATTTTCTCAGAGAGCCTTGGGAAAATATGAGAGAAGTAGGGCAACATCATTTTTCTTTTAAATCAGCACCTTCATAAGGTAGAACTTAATTGAGATGGATAGGAATTGCTTCTGAGATTAATAGATTTATTGATGATTTCATTCAAAATAATCTGACACGAATGGTGAAAATGCTGTTTTCAACATATAAAGGAATGGTGCATATTAATTCATTAATTTCAACTTTTCTTAGTAGCTCTTGGCAATATGGGATAATCGGGAATTCTGTGTTTTAAACAATTTAAAATATAACTGGTATGCACTTTTATTCTCTTCTCCAGAATGGAATCATTAGATATGCATGAAGGATTCTCTAACAGTGTCCTAAGAAAGTCTGGATGCTACTTGAATATTAACTGTTCAGTGCTGCCCCTGATTATCAGTCATGTCATAAGAACAGATAAAGTCATATATAAATGTACCTTTTGATTCTGTAAGAATGTGGTTGTTTAGAATTTTTATATTATTTGAATTTTATTTTAACTAACATTTTTGGTTGACAAAGTTGAGAAATATTTAGTAAAGGATCATGCTTATTAAATATTAGTCATTCATTTTTTCAACAGCATTTATTTGAGTAACTAATTTATGTTAGGCCCAGTTTAAGGCCCTGGGAATACATGAATAAGCCTTCGTGGGGCTTGTATTTTAATGGGGAAGACAGGAAATGAGCAAATCTGTCGTGAGAAGTGGTAAGTACTAATGAAAAAAATACAACACAGGGTAAGGGGAGAATGTGATAGGGTAGGAGCTATTTAGGTAGGTTAGTCAGAAAAGGCTGTTCTGAGGGAAGCAAAAACCTGAATGAAGAAGAAAATCTTGCAAGAATTATTTCAGGCAGTGGAAACATTAAGTGCAAAGGCAGGAAGGACAGAGTCAGGATCAAGCTCAATGAGAACCAGTTTGGTATGTTGGAGGAAAAGCAGGAAAGCTGGTCGGACAAGAGCAGTGAGAACCAAGTAGAGAGTAATAGGAGACCAGAATGAAGAGGTAGGCAAGGGCCAGAGTATATTGGACCTTATTGCCTGCCCATGGATTTTTGTTTTGAGTGTAATTGGAGGCCGTGGGAGAGTTTTTGGGCAGAGTTGTGACAAGATCTAATTTATTATACATTTTACAAAGTTTATTCCAGTCACTGAATGGAAAGCTGACTATAGGAAAGGCAAGGACTGAAGCACTGGACTATTTAGAAACCTTTTGGAGTGATCTAGCCCTGTGGTTTCTAATGTACAAGAACAAACTGTTAAAACTGTGTTTATTTTTATTTCTTTATTTTAAAGAAAATTAAGCTTTACTAATATTTAATATACAGATTGACACTGACGCTCCCATTCCATCTGCATGTTAGTCACATGTCACTTACCATTTTTGCCCTGAGCAACTGGTAAATGGTGGTGCCATTTACTAGGATGAGAAAACTGAGGGAGAAGCAGAGTTTGTTTTGGGGTGTAGAGAAGCAGTAACTCAGTTTTGAGCATTTTAGGTTTGAGTGCCTAATAGAAATCTAATATCAGGTAGGTGATTTAGACATGAATCTAGAACCAATGTTAGAAACCAAGATTAGAGATCTAAATTTGGAAATCATTACGCTAACTTTGAAGCCAGACTGTGTGAATGCAAATTTCAGCTCTGTCATTTACTGTGTAATTGTGAGCAAGTTTCTTGACATTTCTGATTCATTTACCTCATCTGTAAAATGGGGATAATATTAATAATACCTACCTGATAAGGTTATTGTGAGGATTAAATGAGTCAATACAAGCAAAATGCTTAGAGCAGAGTGGCACAGGTACTCACTAGATGTTAATTATTACTATCAGTTTATCAATGGTGTTCAAAACCATGAGATTAGATTAGATAACTTAGTGAATGAGTATAGATAGAGAAAAGGGCCAAGGAGGGAGCCTTGAGGTGCAGTACAACCTTTAGAATTCAGAAACTGGAGGGAGGAGATTGAGAAGGAGTGAAGTAGGAGTCAAACTAGGATGGTTCAGTGGCTAGAAGCCTGTCTAGTGAGGAAAATATTTCTAGGGGAAGAAGTGATGAACTTGGACAAATTCTGTTTGAGAGGCTGAGTAAGATGAGCACCAAGAATTGACCTTTGAGTTTGTCAAGGTGGAGGTTGCTGGAGACCTTGAGAAGTGGTTTCAGTAGAGTGGTGGGGATGAAAGCCTGATTGGAATGGGTTTAGGAGAGAATTGGAGGTAGAGAATTGGAAACAGTGAGTACAGGAGTAGAGGAGTTTTGCTATAAAGAGGGACAGAAAATGGAGTGGTAGCTAGAGGAAAATGTGTGGGGTCAGGGAAAAGTAAGGAGGTGTGTGTGTGTGTGTGTGTGCGCGTGTGCTGATTTAAAGATGGAAGATAGTGCAGCAAGTTTGTATGCTGATGAGAATGACCCAGTGGAAAGATAAAAATTGATGATATTTGAGTAATATGAGATATATCATGCAAAATTGCACCAGCCACAACCTTGAGAAGGTAAAGTGAGGTGGATAAGTGCACAAGGGGAGGGGTTATTCTTAAAACATTGGCAGAGATTGTTCACTCATTGATGAAGGTACAGAGTATTAGTGGAGGTGCAGATTGGTAGATTTGGTTATAGTGAAATGAAGTAATTTTTCCGATTGCTTTAATTTTTATAAAAAATAGGGGTGGGATCATCAGCTCAGAGTCAGAAGTAGGGAAGAATTTGTAAGATGTGAGAGAGAGGAGGTGATGTGAAGTAGTCATCTTGGAAGGTGGAAGAATGAATTGACTAAGGAAGATCTAGCTGATAGATCATCAAGGAGTTCAGAAAGCCTATTTGACATTTTTGGTCATTAGTTTAAAGTGATTCCATCTGGCTAAGGAGGACAGCATGGTCTTGAGGGAGTATATAGGGAAAAAATGAGGGGAACGGTGCCCTCTCTATTTCTGTTTTGAACCTGTTTAGTCCCATGACTGAGATGATTGCTCTCGGAACATTCCTCAGGTAGTCACAGAGGAATTAATAAACATGAATAAACCAAAAAATAATCATTTGTTTTTATCTGCATTCAGTGTCTATATCATGATGTTTTATGTAGAGGATGAATTCTTACAGATGTTTATGTTGCCGTCTCTCTTTGGATATGCTTATTTTCCACAAATGATATCAAGCAGGCCCTCGGGTACTTTCAATATATTATACTTGGTTGCTGAGTTTTGTAAAGAAAGCAAAATGCTCTGATGGAGAAGCTCCGTAACTTTCCTGATAGACACGAAAGCCTCACCAAAATTTTCCCTAGAACCTGGGGTTTCCATTAATGCTAGTGTTATCACTCATGTTGATTTCATACTTTTGTGTTTGATTACAGAGAAATTGAATGTCTGGTTTTCTTTTTTTCAGGTGCTGGAGAATCTGGTAAAAGCACCATCGTGAAACAGATGAAGTAAGTTGGAAAATGGTCCTTTGTTTGAATAGATTTCCTCTTAATGTGTAAAAATTCCATAGTGTCTTTTCATTTTAGGTCCGTGGTATTAACCTATGGTTTTCTTTTTAAAGAATCATTCATGAGGATGGCTATTCAGAGGAAGAATGTAAACAATATAAAGTAGTTGTCTACAGCAATACTATACAGTCCATCATTGCAATCATAAGAGCCATGGGCCGGCTAAAAATTGACTTTGGGGAAGCTGCCAGAGCAGTAAGTGTTTCTCATTTCCTCTTTGCTCTTCTTCAGTAGACGCAGTTAAGTTAAGCAAAATTTGCTTCATGTTTTAGGGAAATGAATTTAAGCAACAAGATAAGATGTAGCAAAGTACTATGTACTCACTTGACAAGTGTTAGCAATTTCCTTTAGAAGATAGTAGATTACCACCATAAGAAGAGTTTAGGAAATGGGATTCTGTACCCATTTCCATAGGTCTCTGTGACAATGGTTCTATTCATTTGCTTTTTTTACAGCACTGTTGACTTTTATAGTAGTTAATAATAATAGTAACTTGAAATAATCTAAAAGAAAGGTTGCCATGATACATAGATCAGCTTTCTGAGGTGTAGAGGTTACAGGCAAAAATGAATCTCCCAGAATAAACTCTTTGCAGACATGTGCATTAAGTCCAAATTTTAGAGATGATTTTCGGGTGTTCAAGAATATTATATCTCTGTACTACATTGAACCATAGGCTATAGAATTGGATGATACTATGTCCTAGTATAATTCTTTAATGCCTTGCACATGTCAGCTATTTTAAAAGTTGTGTTGTTTAACTATAATAATACTTAATAGACCCTGAAGGTCTAGTTTGTAAACTAGGATATTTGATGCCAGTGAGGAGAGGGCTAAAATGAAGACAGGAGATCTTTCATATCATCATCAGCTAAATTGCAAGAGAAGGCTGAGAAATTATAGAATTATTTCCTAGATATAAAAGAGTCATCAGCTGTGTTCAGAGTGTCATACTTAGGTGCCATGGAAAAATGAAGTGACTTGGAGAGTCTGCTTGGAAAGGCAAAGCCTGTATGTCTGTGAAGTAGCTTAGGAACTCTTACAAGCAACTCTCAACTTATCAAATGCAAATTAATACTCAATAAAGAAGTAGGAAATTGTTGAAGGGAAAAATATTGAAAGGGTGGTCATAGTTGGATGGTGTTAGACTAGAAAGTATCTTAGAAGTGGCATAAGGGACAAAGAACTAGGTTAGAGGTTGTAAAATAATGGGAGAATAGAGTTGCAAAAAGTATGGGAAGAGAAAATATGTGAATAGACTTTTATATTTTTGTTGAAAGGTACCATATCACAAAAATTAGGGACTTAATTTTTCTGTGCACCTGAGTAGGGATGTTTGATAGTTCAAGCACAAATAAAGTCTTTATTCTTATCTTACCCCTTTTTATTCCTTCTTTCACCTCCTACTTTTCTTTCCTCCTTTTCCTTTTTTTATTGTTTGTACCAGCTCTCTCCGTGATTTTATTTTTCCCCTCCCTTTTCTCATTTCTCCCTATCACTTAACTCTGCTTCTCTGTTGCACTTGTTATATCTGATAACTGGTCGGTAATTTATTCTCTTCCCTCTCTCTCTGTTGGTTTTTTAAAGTTTCTTCTTTTTTCTTTCATATGTAAGGATTTATATTTATAGCTCTGCTTTTACCCTTCTCTAGTTTTTTATGGTTGGTTAGAAAGTGAATGGAAAAGAATAGAACTAGGTGTGGGCTAGGTTCCTTTTTATATCTGCTTAAGAGTGAAGGTGTGAGATTCATTGTAAATGGGGGGCTTCTTTCTTTCTTTTCTTTTCCTATCCTTCTTTCTTTTCTTTCTTTTGAAACTGGGTCTTGCTCCTGAAAGAATATTTATAGAGTCTGGACAGCAAAAATGTATAGTAATAACTCCTTTTATTTTGAAGTTTCTAAAATTAGAATCATGATATATATTTTTTAAGTAATGCTTAATGAGGTTATTTGAATACCTGAATGAGTACAGTCAGATTTCAGAACCAAGGGACTATAAAGTCTTCAAATGTAAGTTAAAGCACTATACCTTATAGGTAGAAGGACATGCTCACTGTTGAGTATGTTGGCCAATTTGTATGTTTCAACTTTTCTCAATTATTCATTCTTGTTTAAAATTTTTATCTTGGGAAAGAGAGAAGGGGGATATAGATCTTATTTAAAGTTTCTTAGATGTGAGCAAAATGTTAGCATTGGAGGAAAAATAAAAAAATAAAAAGAAATATATTGAGAAATTTAAAAAAAATTAAAAAAATAAAGTTTCTTAGAGAGTGTTGAGCCTGGTCTGTGCCATACCGCCCTGAATGTGCCCTAACTCATCTGATTCCAGAAACTAAGCAGGGTCAGGCCTGGTTAGTACTTGGACAGGGAAGGGTTGAGCCTAAAGTATTACTAGAAAGAGTATAGGAAAGGATCTTAAAGGAGGGAGTATTACCACTAAGGCTGAAGACCCAGAGTTTGACAAAATTAATTTGAATGCCCTATGGGTAGTTTTGTTTTGTCTAGGTGAGTGTACAAGTTCTGGTAATGCACAAGCATTAGGAGTTTTTGATTTTGATTTTATCTGTGGTCTGAAATGCCTTTTGCTTATTAGTTTATTTTGTCCTGATGACTACTTAAGATACAAATGATTGTTCCCCTTTCCCTTTTTCTTTACCCAGGATCTGCATTTTTAGTGTCTCCATTGTTATGTTAATAGTTATTTGTAATCTCTTGAGGCAGATAAATATTAGATTTTGGTGGGGAAATCATCCCATGAGACCTGTGTTTACTTTTAAACTGGCAAGTAGGGACACCTGTAATCCCAGCACTTTGGGAGGCCAAGGTGGGAGGGTCGTTTGAGACCAGCTAGGACAACATAGCGAGACCCTGTCTCTACAAAAAAAGTTAGCTAGGCGTGGTGGTGTGCACCTGTAACCACTACCTACTCAGGAGGCTGAGACAGGAGGCTCACTTGAGCCTAGCAGTTCAAGGCTGTAATGAGCTATGATCATGCCACTGCACTCCAACCTTGGCAACAGAGTGGGACTCTGTCTTAAAAAAAAAAAATAAAACAAACTGACAAATATGGATGGATAGAATAAAGCGAAAACAATCAAAATTTTCATAGCCATTTTTAGTCCTCTCTACCTCTCACGTATGTGAGGTTTAAAAACTATAAACACTTAGAAAACTGTGTATGACTCATGAAGTTTTGATCACATCTCTCTTTATTACTTTCTTTTCCTCCTGCTGCCTTTTTTCCCCTTCCCTTGGAGCATCATTATTATTCCACTGGGGGAAATCTTTGTGTTTTTCCCTGAGGGATTTATTCCCCCCTCTAGGCTTCTAATTTTATTGAATACCTCCATCTCTTCTTCCTTTTCAGCTGTCTGGGCTGAAGGAGTAAGAAGAGAATACTTTTTTCTTAAACTTGGTTAATGTTTTACTCCCTTTGACATGTTTAAACTTTACCTTTTACATGCTAGTCTTTTCATTTCTATTTTTTTATTTTTTTTGAGACAGAGTCTCACTCTTGCCTGGGCTAGAGTGCCATGGTGTCAGCCTAGCTCACAGCAACCTCAAACTCCTGGGCTCAAGTGATCCTCCTGCCTCAGCCTCCCGAGTAGCTGGGACTACAGGCACGCGCCATTGTGTCCGACTAATTTTTTCTATTTTTAGTTGTTTGGCGAATTTCTTTCTATTTATAGTAGAGATGAGGTCTCGCTCTTGCTCAGGCTGGTCTCGAACTCCTGAGCTCAAACGATCCTCCCGCCTTGGCCTCTCAGAGTGCTAGGATTATAGGCGTGAGCCACCACACCCGGCCTTCATTTCTGTTTTTATTGTAGACTTCCTTTAACAGAATGGGAATGTGTTACACATGCCTATCTCACAAACCAGTTTTTTTTCTGTCAAAAAATAATGAGCAACCAAGAGGGAGATTTGTAGGCCAGTCAGGGGATTGTTTCTGGGGATGGCAGTGTGGTGTGTGGTGTGCAAGAGTGGTGGGGGACTAAAATCATTCCTTAGCTCTGTTCTGAATTTACAACTATAGTAGAGTGAGAAGTGGGAAAGACTTAGTTGTAAATTCTCTCATACTGGCCTTCCAGAAAAGGTCTGTGTTAACACCTCTTTCAAAATAACATAGTGTATGTGTGTATGTTCTAAAGAGACTGATCTCAAGTCATAAAGAAATGGAGAATCATCTGTATGTCTTTCTTAACTGCTTTCTTCAGGACGATGCCCGGCAATTATTTGTTTTAGCTGGCAGTGCTGAAGAAGGAATCATGACTCCAGAACTAGCGGGAGTGATTAAACGGTTATGGCGAGATGGTGGGGTGCAAGCTTGCTTCAGCAGATCCAGGGAATATCAACTCAACGATTCTGCTTCATAGTAAGTAATTTTTCTCTGTGAGACTATAACAGAATAATTTGGTGACCCTAGAGAAAGTTCAGTGCCCATCCTTAAGGAAAATGTTTAAGTAATAGATGCTCTTAGAAGTCTATGGATCCTTTATAAAGATTGTCTCAGTTTAGGATTATAGAGCCCTTGGTCATTTGTATGACTTGCAGAAAAAAGTTCTCTCTTGGAATGTAAATGGGAGACTTGGCACCATAAAATAAGTTCCATGACATGTTTATAATAAGCAAGTAAAGGAGGAGAGATGTCTGTTGTAGCCGGGTTCTGGATCTCTTCCAATTCATAAGTTCCCTCTGCATATGGGCTTGGCATTGATAGCCAGCTGGAGAGGGAAATTAGAATTGTGGTATCCCTTTTTATGTAGCCAACTATCTGTGTCTGGGCTGTGCTATGGATTTCTCTAGACTAGGCACCACTTACAAATCTTGCCAGATCACAATACACTTTGTATTGAAAGAGAATATTGAGTCATGGAATGAATTTGAAGCATGGTTTTGTCAAGGAAATTCTCTTGGGTATTACATAGTTTTAGAGAATCTATAATTAACACTTCTGTTAAGTTATTTTATGTGATCCTGTTTGTCTTCTTTTATATATATTTATTTATAAGACCTATATTCGGAATGTATTGTTTTTTTTCAATGTACCTTTTGGGAGCTTGGGGATCTCTCTGTGCTAGCTGAGGGCACTTTTAAGCATTAAGGTATTTTCTCCAATATTATTATTTTCCTACATTTCTCATCCTCATTCTAGCTTAAATTATCATAAGAAGAAATTAAGTGATATAGTCTTTCATCGCTTAATGACAGTGATATATTCTAAAAAGTGCATTGTTAGGTGATTTTGTCATGTGAACATTATAGAGTGTACTCACACGAAGGCTAGATGGTATAGCCTATTACATACCTAGGCTATTGCTCCTCTGCTACAAACCTGTATAGCATGTTACTGTCCTGAATATTGTAGACAACTGTAACACAGTGGTAAGTATTTGTGTATCTAAACATAGAGAAGGTAGGCCGGGCGCGATGGCTCACGCCTGTAATCCTAGCACTCTGGGAGGCCAAGGC
>VBSM01000729.1:18871843-18891304 GCA_008086735.1 Cheirogaleus medius | reverse complement strand
AAAAAAAAAAAAAAAGAACAAGTCAAGGCAGTAAGGCACCAAGCCTGGCCTGACCCAAGTCTTCTCAGGAATAAGATATAATAAGGAATTTTATACAGCAGTAGATACCTGAGGTGCATTATGAATCTATACAGGTTCCCTGGCTAAACCCTAGTAAATTAAAATGTCTTAGCCAGGTCTTGGGAATGTATATTTTTTAATAAATTCCTCAGGCGATTTTGATGGAGCCAACCTGGGCCAACATTTGGGGACAACTGAATAGGATCTAATACAGGTTGAGTAGTATCCCTTACCTGAAGCATTTGGGACCAGAAGTGTTTTTAGATTTTGGATTTTTTTCAGATTTTGGAATATTTACATTATATACTTACTGATTCAGCACTCCAAATTTGAAAATCTGAAATCCAAAATGCTGCAATGAGCATTTCCTTTGAGCATCATGTTGGCACTCAAAAAGTTTCTGATTTTGGATTTTTAGGTTTGGGATGCCCAACCTGTATTAAAGATCAACACAAATTAAAAAATCATTTCAACACAAACATGACCTCAAAATCACTAGTGAATGACAAGTTATTTTTCATTTGCCAATAAGAAGTACCTTTCATACATAGCTTAGTTAAAGAGACTTCCACCAAAAATTAGTGAGGACTGCTTGGTCAAAAAACGTTCCTACATTTTAGATATAGTATTTAGTTTTTATACAAAATTGAGACGAAACAAGAAACTTGGGGTATCCAAACATTTATTTGTATTTCATTTATTTCACTGCATTTATGCAGTGAAAACTAAAAGGTACACACATGAAATTAAAAGAAAATCCTGTGACAGAGGTGACTATATGTAAATAACTTTAGTATTTATTTATAGTTGGTGGATAAAGCAAAGCTAGCTAGCTCTAAACTTTGGAATGAAAGTCAAATTTTTGAAATGGTTTGGGAAGGGGTAGGTAAAAAGGGAATGATTGAGTCAAATGTAAAAATCTTTGTATGCCCAATGCTAATGTTTTCTTTTCCTGAAATCCAGTGGGAATACAAGGTAGCAGAAATAAATATTAATATATATTAATACACTGCTGGGATACACTATCGCAGCATTACACATCCCAGTGTATTAGCATTTAGTAAACTGTAAGATCTTTGATAGCTGGAATATTAAGTTTTGTACAACCTGGTTTATCTATCTCCTCTTATCCTCTACTTCCTCCCCAAAAATGCTCCTTGGGTTATCCAAACATTTTTCCTAAGAGGCTTAAATTATAGGGAAGAGAGATTCCCAGTTAACATAACAAAACAAGAAATTACCTGTTGTTTCTGTTTATCCTTGCTCATGTAGGATAAAGGTCCTGAGACCTCTCAGAATCTTATGAGGTTGGAGAGTTGTTTGGAGAGCTGGGTTCTGGTCTTTTCTTTGCTTCCAACTAACTATGAAATCTTGTGTAGGTCACTTTCAGTCTTACATCCCTCATCTGTTATCTAAATATGGACTAGATTAAATTATTTCTTCCAGCTATGATACTCTGTGGTTCTCATCAAGTAGAAATAACATTACTTGAAAGTGCTTTATAAATGTTCTTTGTGATACTCATGATAATACTGCACTGCAAAAAAAGTACCATCCTGAGGCAACACCAACAAATGTATTCATTGTAGCTGGCGATCTTTTCACAGCATCACTTTGCCCATATTCATTTTGAAGACCTGAAATGAAGTTGAACTATAAATTGCTTTAAAGTTTATAAAGCAGAGTGAAAAGGTCTTTGCTTTGTTTTACATTTAAATCCAGTTCTCTATTTTCTATTCATATTAGTGCTTACTTTTTCATGGGCAAAAAGCAGAAAAGTTTCCTTCTTCAATCTCGAGTATGTCTGACCTCACAGAAACGTCTTCACGCTTTTACCTAGCAGGACCACCAGAGGCTCTGTCACACTTACAGTCCCTGGCCCAACACCGAAGTCCTGCTGGAATCTGTGCTCCGGGGGCTGTGCCGGGTAGAGAGGGCAGTGGGAGGTAAGAGCTCTTCACCCTTCACCACCTTCTCCACCCAGCATGGCCGGCACACTTTGGTCTACGGAACATCTCCAAGTTTAGAGTGGGTTTTCAATGTGTATGTCTCACCATAGGGATGGGAAGGAGTACTCTGATTTGGACTATTTGGGGTACATGTGAGTTTTATTATCAGAGTAGGAACTGTTATATGTTAATGTATCCTTTATATAGCTTTTAAGACTAAATTTTTGTGCTGCTTTTATCCATCCTTTATCCACAGAAAATATAAAAGCAAATTTCCAATTACAGTGTATTTTTTCCCATTTTAAAAATTGTGATAAAATTTACCATCTTAATAATTTTTAAGTATGCAATTGAGTGGCGTTAAATACATTCACATTGTGGCACAACCAGCAGCACCATATATCCCCAGAACTATTTTTCATCTTTGTGAACTGAAACTCTGTACCCATTAAACATTAACTCTCCATTCTCCTCCTTCCCTCGGCCCCTGGTAACCATCGTTCTACTTTCCGTCTCTGTGAATTTGACTATTTTAGATAACCTCATGTAGGTGAGATCATACAGTATTCACCCTTTTGTGTCAATCATGTTGTATTTTTGTAAGAAAAGAAAAAAAACTGTCATCATTTATGTGAAATGTAACCTAATTTATATTTGGTTTATTGTTAGCAGTGTCTCTTCAATCATGCTATGTTAGGAAGTACATTATAGTCTCTGCCCTCTAAGGATATGAGCAGGAAATTATACTTTCAACAAACAAGCAAACTTATTTATGTTTTTGTGATTGTATGCCCTTTTCACATTTCATTCTGAGATCTCTTTGTCTTAGTTTAGAGATGGTTTTGTCAAATATCCATGATTTAGAGATGGCATAATAACTAAAAAATAATCAAGAATTTGGGAATGGGAGGAGCATAGAAGAATGGGAAATTGACTTTGACTTTTTAGTGTATGGTGGGCTGTTGGTAGCATGATGTCACCACCGGCTTTGCACTCAGAAGACCTGTTTTGGAGTTCTAGTTCTGCTACTTTCTAGCAGTATGATCTTAATGAAGACACTCTACCTCCCTGGGCCTCACTTTCCTACCTATAAATTGGTAGTGATGGGCCTGGAGTATTTTTTAGTTCTTCTAATTTTAGCCTTCTAAGAATTAAGGTTGTAGTACTAGAAAATAGGGTTGAATATTTGTTTCTGACCTTGTTACAAAAAACAATTTCTGATGGCTTCTAAAGGTATGTAAGATTCAACAGTACAGGGTGAATTTAAAATGAGGCAAAAGAAGAGAAAGACAGCAAAGTGGCATAATTTTGGTTTTAATCTTTCTTACAGCCATTTTATACAGAGAACTTTTCATGAACGCAGTCAGAATGTCCATGAGATAAAATAACCTAAGTTAAAAAACAGCTGTAGAATGTGTTGCTTTAAGTGCTGTTCACCCTCCATCCTCTAAGATGAACTTTTTACAAAGTGTTCATATAAGGTGGCCTGTGTGAATTTGTTTATAAACCAATTAAATATTGGGATATCTACCAGAAAAAAAGAAGAAGAGTAAAATACAACCCCGTTTTATTCTTCTAGAGATTTTTAATTAGTCTGCCAGAAGACCTGTTCCACTGGCTCTGCTTTCATACTAGAACTATAGGGCAGGTTCTCTGTGAACATTGATAAACAAAGAACCTGTGTTACACCTTTATAGTTTGGCCCATAACCAATTTCCACCTAGATTCGAAGAACAAGGAAGAGGTAATAAAAGAGGCAACAGTCTGTTCCTATTTGAGTTTAGGTGTGGCAATCCTATAATTTTATTTTATGCATTTTAAAAAGAGGTCCATGGGTTTCATCAGACTGCCAGAGGGATCCATGATACAGAACAGACTCAGAACCCCTGTATGTTGAGTTAAAGTGAACAGGTTAGTGATGGTTGGACTATGCCATTCAGAATAGTCCCTGAACAGCTTTTTTTTGGTCTCTCTGTTTGTTTTGAGACAGGGTCTCACTCTTGTCACCCTGGCTAGAGTGCAGTGGCATCATCATAGCTTGCTGCAACTTCAAACTTCTGGGCTCAAGCGATCCTCCTGCCTCAGCCTCACAAGTATCTGGGACTACAGGTACTTGCCACCATGCCTGGCTAATTTTTTCTATTTTTAGTAGTGATAGGGTCTTGATCTTGCTCAGGCTGGCTTTGAACTCCTGAGCTCAAACAGTCATCCTGCCTCAGCCTCTGAAAGTGCTAGGATTACAGGCGTGAGCTGAACAGCTCTCAAATGTAGGAAGTCTTGCCTAGGATTTTCCTTTGGCTTAAGTTTTTTTAATTGGCAGTAGCCAGAGTAGTTTCTGTGGTAATTCTCTTGGTTTCTTTTTAGGGAATCAGAAAGAGTATTAAAGGACTCTAATTTTAAAAGCTACAAATTTATTCAATGTTATTTCAAGCTCATATGGCTCTCTGGTATTAATACTGTTAGTAGCAGCCTAAGTGTGAATGGATGTTTCTGGCAAGGAGCAGATTTTCATTTTAATTGACATTTTCTTTTATATACTAAATCTTGGATGCCAAGAGCTTTCCTCACTAGTAGTTGTAAGTGCTAAATCTATACTTGACTTCACCACCTCCTGTCAAGATAAATACAAGCTTCATTTCCCCTCAAAGGAGTTCAAAGGAATAATTTATTTGGTGGCCTGTTTGGGGGAGATGCCAGCACTACATGGACCCAGCTGCAAAGATTTTCAGTGCCTAAAATAAGCTCAGCTGTCTTTTGCTCTCCTGAAACATGTAGCAGTTGAAATGAGAATTTTAGAATTGTTCTAAATTCTAAATTCTAGATAGAGAAGTGGCAGCCATAAAATCATTAGTACTCTAAATGGGAGTTTGTTGATGTCCCGTAAGTTTATTCAGAAAGTATTTTGTATAGCTGAGAAACAGTTATTTATAGAGATAAAGGAAACTCAGTTGGCTTGACAGCTTTGGGGGACAGAGGGATAATCTGTGTTTAATAAAAATGATCAGGTCGGGCATGGTTGCTCACGACTATAATCCTAGCAGTCTAGGAGGCCAAGGTGGGAGGATCACTTGAGGGCAAGAGTTCAGGACCAGCCTGAGTGAGACCCCTATCTCTACAAAAAAAAAAAAAAAAATAGAAAAATTAGCTTGCACCAGTATGCCCAGCTACTCAGGAGGCTGAGGCAGGTGGATCACCCAGGAGTTTGAGGTTGCAGTGAACTATGGTGATGCCACTGCACTCCAGCCCAGGTGACAGAGTGAGACCTTGTCTCAAAAAAAAAAGATCAGTTTGGGGTGTGTGCCTTAGAATCTAACAAACTCATATCCCCTATCCCGTGATCTAAATCTCTGAACTAAGGCACATAGAGGTCTGTTAGTAAAAGGAGTGGTAGGTTTATTGAGGTTTTTGTTTGTAATAGTTTTTTGCAGAGTGTAGGGAGGTTTGCTGTTTTTCTTGGGTAGTTGGGATAATTTATTCTAAAAACAAGATGTTGAATTTCATAAATGACAGCATTTATATAAGATTTCTTCCTGTGACTCTGACCACAACAGCGTTTATGTGCCTTCAGTTAATGTGTGTGCTCCTCAGAATAACCCTGTGAAGTAGGCAGGGAAGTTATCTTCATTTTATAGTTGGGGGACTCAAGTCTCAGAGAAATGAAGTATTTACATTTTTGTATTAAGTTGTAAAACCAGTACTAGAACCTGGGTCTTCCGACTCTTGGCCTTTAGCTCTTTAAACTGCACTAGCTATCCCACTTTAAAAGGAAGGTATGAGACACAGTTGCAATCATGCATACTCTATCTCCAAAGAAGAACGGATTCATTCCTTGTGTCATGGTATATTGACTATAATTTTCTGCTTGAAATTATCCAGATTCCAATCCTGTCTATTTAATAGAATGTATACCTGAGGAATGGTGAGGATTAGAAGAGCCCGCAGTCCTTGAGGTTTTCTTTAATGATAATATCTGTAACTGCATCAAACACAAATTTGACATTCTGCGTGTCTGTAGCACAGGTCATGTGACTGTAGATTTCTTTGACATCTTTTCGCATATTCAGGTCAAGGAACTGGCTCTTGATATAATTCCCTGCATCCTCATAGGAGTTGTTTCCTGGTTTTCCAGAAAAATAATGAAAAAATGGGATAAGTTAAGCCTTCTTAGTTGCTTTTTAGGTGACTGACTTGATCCTTGAAATGCTGTGTTAGACAACTGCAGTTGGAGACCTATTTTTGGAGGGAGGTTTCTCTCTGTTATACTCCAGTGTCTCCCACTTGAATTGAATGGAGAAATTGAGAAGTGTCTCTATGTCTTAGCCTTGGGTTTCCAGTAGGTATCATTTGAACAGTCAGTGGTTCTCCTGCATTGAATGTCTGCTCTATCTGGACACATCTGAAGTTAAACCCCATAACTACTCAAGTTTCTCCCATAAGACAAGTTTCTTTATGTCACCTTGGCTTAGGAAATGAGGCAATCACCAGTCACTACTAAAAGACAGTATTGTTGTCTCTCTGACACTCACCATCATACTCTGGAAAACAAATGCTGAGATGGACTTTCTTGATTTTTTCCTCAAAGAGGTCCTTCTTGTTGAGAAAGAGGACAATGGAAGTAGCCGCAAAGAACTTGTGGTTACATATGCTGTTGAACAGATGCAAAGACTCATGCATACGATTCTAGTAAGAAGAAACACCATTGAAAATATCAGACTGGGCTTATAGGATATCTATTTCCTGTTCTTGTTCCCCTTGGAAAGACCAGTGCTCCAAATGTAAAAGGAAAGACAGGGAACAGCTATCTCTTTTTAAGGTAGTGGAGTAAAGCCAAAGAGATGTGGGTTCATTCTAATCCCCTGTCGATCATTTTAATAGCTGTGTGACTTGGGGGAAATTACTGAGCTTTTCTGTGTCTCACTCAGTTTCCTTATCTCATAGGGTTATTGTGAAAGTTAAGTGAGGTCATGTATGTATAGTGTCCATGATAGTGGCTGGTATATGCAGATTTTTAGCAGCCAGGGCACAGCTAAGGACTTTGACATTCCATAAGTACTGCTGATCAAGGTCTGAAACCAGGCCCAAGTTAGCATGTGTTCATTTGCATCTCCAGGATTATTTTGATAGGCTTCCATCATGGGATCCTAGCTCTCAGTTTGAACAGGAACATGATAAGGATACTTTGCCACATGGTGAGGGCTAAAGAATTTACCAGTGCCATACCATAAGCATTACTGCTCTCATTTCCTTCTCTGATTGCTGCTCAGAGAGAGAAGTGGTACTATGTATCTGCAGAGGTTGGCCAGTCCCCCAGTCAACCCTGTTTTTAGGGAGCAGGCCTTGAGGGTCTTGAAGTATGCTACCAACTGACTTGGGCTCAGTCTTTTTTCATCTAATAAAGCAAGGACAATCAAATTTGTAGCCTTATTGTTAATACTTCCTGCAAAAGCCTTTAAGATCTCGTAGACTTCATGGTTAAAGATAGAAGAGATCTTGGAAAGTGAATAGCCCTGTAAGACATGTTGGTTAGAAGATATTCAAAGTGCTCTGCTGTAAACTTGTACTACTATTAATAAGAAGGAAAAGAGCTAGAGAACAAGGGATAGGAGTAGAGGAGTTTTATCTTTCATCAGTAAACTGTGGGCTTCCATTTATGAAGCAGATGCTTATGTGAAATTAACATCGTCCATGCCTATGACATTCTCTATCTCAAAGTGAGAGAAGGTAACTGGCTGCACTCTGATACTTGTCCTGCAGAGCTCCTATATTGTAGAATTTTACAGGTTAAAGAAAACCACTCACCTAGTCAGTTGCCAATTTAATTGGCAGGCGAGAATTCTACCACTGAACCCACAATGCTTAGTTGCCAATTTAATTGGTATGTCAGAAACCTGGTCTGACAGTCTCTCCTTCCTCCTGTTGACACTACATTTTTAGGCTTCTAAAGTGAGCCCTCTATCATGTGGCATGAGGATTCACATCATATGTTGTTTGCTCTGTCATCTTCATCTCCTTCCTTGGACAACTCGGGAGAGTACTAAGTGTAACTCCTTTGCATTGCCTAGGTGGTGGTCCTAATCTCTTTAATACTCAGTTCCTCTTATGAGCTTTGTGATGTCCAAGTAATACTTGGATGTCTAACCTGAGACCAAGCTTACTGTCAGTAAATCTGGAGCTCTAAGTTGCTTACCTAGAACCTACAGAAGAAGAGGTTTTTCTAGAGTTATTTGCATGAGACATTGATTGGTCTGTTAGAGGACTACTGGACTATCATTGTTAGCTGAAATTACCCAAGTTAGGGCATTGGAGTGACACAAGGCTTAGAGAAATGGTTGTGGGGAGAACTCATTCTACCAAAGCTACTTGGTGCAAAGGCCACTCACCACTTCGTCATCTTCGACCAGCACCATATCATAGGCACTGAGGGCTGCGCAGAAAATGATGCAGGTGACTCCTTCAAAGCAGTGGATCCACTTCTTTCTCTCTGATCTTTGCCCTCCCACATCAAACATTCTGAGGGAAGAAGCAGCTGTTCTCATAGGTATGCCTAACATATGACCCCCATGCCTTTGGTGTTCACCCCGAAAGGTTGGGGAGAAGTAGGACAGTAATTTATAGGTTAGGCTGCAGCAAAGACCAAGAAGCAGGCCCTTGCCTGTTTTGGGGACACCACATGTGTATTTGAGGAGCCCCAGGGAACCATGTACTCACCTGAAATTCAAGTCTTTGACGGAAAACTTGGTCTCGATGATGCCTGTGGTTTTGACTCTGGATCGTAGCACATCTTGCTCATTAGGGAGGTAGTCAGGGTCTGTAATTCGTTCCAGTTGGTTTAGGTAGCTATAGAAAAGTGATTGGTATTGATGACAAATTTTCCACAACCAAGGTAAAGGATGTTACCCAAGGTCACACAGCTAATTTGGTGATAGAACCAGGACTAGAATCCATATTGTTAAATCTAGGATTCTTTCCTTCGAACCCTCATGTCCTTAATAAAGGAAGTAGGGGATGGGCTGAGGGACAAGCCCATTTGAGGAAGGGGTTCCATCTTATTTAAATCAAGTCAGATACATTTTTCTTGGGTTTTGCGTGACTGCAAGCCTTTCTAGACCCTTGAATGAGATCTAGTGGTTTAAAGGTGCTAAAAGTTTCATCAAGAGGCAAGATTGGGCCGGGCGCGGTGGCTCACGCCTGTAATCCTAGCACTCTGGGAGGCCGAGGCGGGTGGATAGCTCAAGGTCAGGAGTTCGAAACCAGCCTGACCAAGAGCGAGACCCCGTCTCTACTAAAAATAGAAAGAAATTAATTGGCCAACTAAAAATATATAGAAAAAATTAGCCGGGCATGGTGGCACATGCCTGTAGTCCCAGCTACTCGGGAGGCTGAGGCAGAAGGATTGCTTGAGCCCAGGAGCTTGAGGTTGCTGTGAGCTAGGCTGACGCCACGGCACTCACCCTAGCCTGGGCAACAAAGTAAGACTCTGTCTCAAAAAAAAAAAAAAGAGGCAAGATTGAAGGAGACTTTAGAGACATGAACCAATGTAATACATGGACTTTGTTTATATCCTGAATCAAATTGGGGGAAAAACATTTAAGATAATTGGAAATTTGAACACTAATTTGGTGATATTAAGGAATTAATTAAATATTTAGGTGTGATGATGACATTGTGATTTATTTTTTTAAGAGAGTCTCTATTTTAGACATAGGTAATGACATTTTTAGGATGAAATTATATCTGAGATTTGCTTCAAAATAATCCAGTAGGGGATGGGGGTAAAATGAAATTAGAGTAGCCGTAAGTTGATAACTGTTGAAGGTAGATGATTTATTATATTCCACTTCTATATGTGTTTGAAAGTTACTATAAAATAAACCGGGGGGCCGGGTGCGGTGGCTCATGCCAGTAATCCTAGCATTCTGGGAGGCCGAGGCGGGAGGATTGCTTGAGGTCAGGAGTTTGAGACCAGCCTAAACAAGAGCAAGACCCTGTCTCTACTAAAAATAGAAAAAAATTAGCTGGATGACTGAAAATATATAGAAAAAATTAGCCAGGCATGGTGGTGCATGCTGTAGTCCCGGCTACTCGGGAGGCTGAGGCAGAAAGATTGCTTAAGCTTAGGAATTTGAGGTTTCTATGAGCTAGGCTGACGCCACAGCACTTTAGCCTGGGCAACAGCAAAACTCTGTCTCCAAAAAAAAGTAAAATAAATAAACGGGGAAGGTAGGGGGCAGGAGGAAGGCAGGTATGAAGTGAGATGGCTGAGGAAAGGAGGGAGGACAACTAACACAAGTGCCTACTGTATGCCAGGCATTTTCACATGTAAATTCTCATGGAAGCTCCTAAGCCTTCACATTTCATGTCTCCATTTTACAGATTAAAGAAAAACTCAGGAGAGTTAAATAACTTGCCCAGGGTCAAGAGTCAATGTGGTGTATTGTGAAAAATACTCAGCTTTGTAGTCAAGGAGACCTGAATTCAAATCTAGCTTCCGCCATTTATCTATATGACCTTGGGCAAGTTAATTAACTTCTCTGAATCACAGTTATTCATCTATAAAATGGGGTTAATAAAAAGTACTGTCTACCTTAAGTCTTACTATATAGGTGGGTAAAGAGTCTTGAGACAGTGTTCATAATGCACCTGGCAGTGAGTGTTCCCAGGATGGTAAATGGTAACATTATTTCAAGATTAGGTGACCGATGGGAGTTAAACTCAGGTCCGTTTGACTTTGAAGCCCATGCTTGTCTGTGATCTCATACTGTCTGAGATAGGATTGATAAACTATTGCTAATTTTTTCAGAACCAACTTTGTTAAGTCGGTTGTCTCTAATCCCTGACCACCTTCCTTTGGTTTGCCCTGGAAATTTCTGTGTCCCCTGCCCTGGCATCCTGACATAAGATGCTCTAGGTGTAGGAAACTTTCATTTCTGCTTAGTGGCCTAAGTAGAACCTGGGTTACCAGCTAGAAAATTCTGCCCTGAAAGAGCCATCATAAATCACATGCCTCCTGGGAGTGTGTGTGGCAGAACTGTAGGGCTGATTTATGGTTCTGAAAGGAAAAGCGAGGTATACAGTTCAAGAGAACAGGTTTGAGGGCGGCTAGACAGACCACCTCTGTTAAACATTTGTGTCCTCAGCTTTGTAGGCTGCAGTGAGTTGGTGTGAAACAATACAGAGTGGTGGCAACTATGGCAGATATCCCTGTGGCCTTAAACTCAAACACAGTAACACACTGCTCAATTCAGTCCTAACAAAACAGATCTACAGGCTAAATGAATTCAGTCTATGGGTCTCCAGCTTTCAGGGCCTGAAATTTTAGGCTGGGTGAGATTTTGCCTGAAAGACTGCTTAAGTGTCCTCATACCCCCTCCCCAGTCAGAGTCTTACTAAGATGCCGAGTCATTGAGCTGGTACTCTGCTGCTCTCTCGAAGCAGGCTTGCACCCCACCATCCTTCCACAACTTCCTGATGACCTCCACCAGCTCGGGAGGCATGGTTCCCTCCTCAGTGGAGTCAGCTAGGTTGTTGAGCTGTCGCCCATCATCCTGTAATGCAGAAACCTAGCTGAGAACTACACAGGAGTAATAGCTTTCCAGGAGGCTTCTGGGAATACTGTTGAATGGAAAGCAATTTACATTGCTACCAAAGCCTGAGGTAGAGGCAGTCTCCAGTGAAGATTCTATCTAAGAAAACACACTGATTAATTTTTGAGTGTGCTCCCCAGATGTAGAGGGTGGCAATATATCCAGCCCTGGGGTTCCTAGGGGATAGCAGAGGTCCCAGGTGCTTCCTCTCTGAGGTTTCTGGCTTCTATCCTTAGTTTGAAAGGGTATTGCCATAAAACATGGGTCCTTTGCTGCAGGGAGACTGGAAGTTTAAAGGCCAGATTGACCGTCACTTCTGTTTTTTCAATGATTTAAAGCTAGAAAAAGGCCAATACTAGAACTAGGGATTTAGCTTATGAAAGTTCCATGGTCAGGAGCCTAAGGGGAGCAATTTAAATGGTAAAATAAGGCAAAAAGGCAGATGAAGCTGAGAATATTTATTATAAAGGTAGGAGTTGCTTACTTCTCCAGAACTGAATAAAAAGAGTTGAAGCTCAGCGAGTAGGATTTTAGTTACACAAAATTATTTTTCTTACCCATCTTCCCTCACAGTTTGTTGGCATCTGGTCTGTTTCTTCTCATTAGCCTTTCCTGCTTCCACCCTTAACCACATAACAATCACGTACCGCACAGCTTGGTTCAGCGTAGTCAATTCCCAGTGTGGACATGGCCCGGATGATAGCCAGGATGGACTGCAGCACGTTCCCGTAGATGATAGACTTGAACTCCAGGCATTCTTCTGGAGAATAGCCATCCTGGTGAATGATCCTGCAAGGGGCAGACACCCAGTCTTTAGCTAGACCTGAGTAACTAGACCTAGAGGTTTGGGAATCTGGAGTATTTAAAGGGTCATAAGAACCCCATCCCTCTGTTCCTACTGCTGTCTCAAAGTGGAGGGTTAGGGACAGGAGGTGTACAGATGAGGGGCATTAGAATCAATTCCTTTATACCCTTATAGCTGAGTTCCTTGAGGCTAAAGAGCCTTTCACTCAGAACCTCCACTGGCTCCACCCTACCTGAGTCCTTTGGGGCTTTGTTCCTACTCACTTCATCTGTTTGACGATGGTGCTCTTTCCTGACTCCCCAGCACCTGAAAGGAGAAACACTTATGCTTCCAATTCCCCCAGGAGATGGCCTGTGAGAAGTCAGACCCACTGCTTGCTTGGTAGTCTTGTGAGGGGAGAACACACAGGGATGATTGCTACCCTCAATGTCTGGCAGCCTTGAGCTCAGGCCATTCGACCTGGCTAGAGTTTCTTCAGCACTATTTACATTTTGGGCTATCCTGTTCATCGTAGGATGTTTAGCAGGATTCCTGGCCTCTATCCACTAAAGGTCAATAATACCCCATTCCCCTCAATATGACAACCAAAAGTATCTCCAGACATTTACAAATGGCCACTGGGGGTCAAAATCTCCCTGCTGAGAGCCACCAGTAGATTCAGGGAAATTCTTTTACCTCATTTCTCCTCTCTGCTTGTTTTTGACTCAGCAGAGTGATCTCAGGGTCGGACTGGAGAGAGCTGGATCATTTCACTGAAATACTATTTTTTCATCATTTTGCTGGTTCCCTTTATTGACTAAAATGTCCTAATGTCCTCGTTCACACTCTGCTCTCCCCCATCAAAAACTCACACATCCTTCCACCCTCTCTCAGTCTGTACTGCCCTAATGCCTCAGCCTCCTCCTACTTAGCCTGTGCTTGTTCCCTCTAAGCTGCTTATCCTGAACCTAGAAGAAATCTGCTTAGGCTTAAAAGATCTCTTAGTGGCCCTGCCATCCCTTTCCCCCTGTGTAACCTCCTGGGCTCCTTAGAGTCTGGGTCCAGCTTACAGAGATATGTCCCTTTAGTGTGTCCTTAGGGCTGTGCCATGGATCAGCTGGGGGAAAAGAGGTGCCTTAGTCTGGTGCATCAGTTCCCAGGCCCCTCATGGGCTTGGAAACCCAGGCCAGGCAGCCAGTCTTCTGCTCCATAGACCCCACTTGCTCCAGCTAGCCTACTTCTGTAATACCATTGGTTTTTTTTTCTAAGCCAGGTGTCCCAAATTTTCTTGACTTGGTTCTATTTATAGCCACAATCAATTTCCCTGACTGACTGACTGACTTATTGGGGTGATTTTTTTTTTCTCAGCCCAGACCAGTGATCTGCTTAGGAGCTCATCAAGTTGATGAACCTCCCATCTGGCAGGGGCTTTAGAGGCAGGTACTGAATAGAAAGCCAGGAAGGGACTGCTGTAGATAAAAACTCCATTCTGCCTCAGGGCTCCCTACTTCCATGATTTTTACTGGAAGCAAGAGGGAACCAGTATACTTGGCAAGAACCAGTGGGCCTATCCCTGGGACTGTGTGGCACCGATTGTATGGTGGGACTTCTGAGTCCATTGGTGTGGGAAGGTCTTGTTCTTTTCCGATCCTTGGCTCAGAGTTCTCTGCAGCTTGGGTACATGTTAGCAAGTCCAGGGTTCTCAGTATTTGTCAAGACGAAAGGAAGCGTTACATTTGGTTAGATTTGGAGATGGGTGGGTTCTCCCTGGCCCTTGCACTATTCCTAGTTTGAGGAAGAGTGGAAGTATTCCAGAGTAGCTCTGGCACTCTGGATTCCCTTGGGGTGGCTGTGCAGGCCCCGTATTAACTCAGCCGTATAGCTCCCAATCCCCTAGCCAGAGGCTAGATAGGGGAGAGGAAAAATGACCTGCCACCCCTCCTTCCCATGCGGTGGGCTAGAACCCACTGACCCTCAGGAAAGCAGGAAGGAGCATTGCCTTCTCCTTTCCTGGCTCATCTTCCTGTCTCACTCACCCAGCAGCAGCAGCTTGACTGTCTTGGCTTCTCTGTCAGCATCCTCCTGCAGCTTCTTTTCTAGCTCCTTGGACCTCTTGGCCAGTTCTTTGTCCTCAGCACTGATTCCACTGCCCATCTCTTCCTCAGCTGCTTCTTCAGGCTCTTAAGCTTCTCTTGTACGTTTTCCTACATGGAGATGGAAGAAAAGGAAAAAATAAATTGGGATGGAGTATCAGTTCCTTAGTTCCCTAAAAGCTGGTCTATGTGGAGCCGAGTGAGAGCAGGCTGTTGGTTCTTCTACCCTTCCTACACTGGCTGAGACTCCCAACCCCAACTGGAGACCTACTTCTTAGTCTAGGGATTGTAGCCTTTATATCTAGCAGTGTGATGGGTCAAGCCAATTAAGAGCTTTGTCAATATGACAAAGGGTAAAGACTCAAATGTTTCTGTAACTAGGGAAATGGTCAGTTGGGTTCTGACACAGGGGATAGGATGCAGGTACTAAAGCTCTCTGGAATAAGATAATGGCCACCTCCATCCTTTTGAGGGTCTCATCCTCTAAAAGTCTCTTGCTTCCTTAGATTTACTTGCAATATAAAGCTAGAGACTAGGGACACAAACATAGGAAGCATTCCCCATGTTGAGCCTCCAGAATATAGGGTCTTGGTATCAAGGGCTTCAAGTCATCAACGCAAACTTGTTTATCATACTTGTTTATCACTGGCTGGTCCTGGCAAGGACTTTGTATACAGTGGTGCCCTTACTTGGGAAGATTAGGAATCTTTCACGCAGCTCCCCCAGTGGCTGCTGCTCCAGGAAGCTGTTAGTATTGTTCCTTTGCGTTGGCTCATCTCTTTGTACATATGTACTTTATTAATATCAGCACTTACTACTTCACATTGTACTTTGTTTTACAGTCTGTTTCCCACTGTGAATTCCTCCCCCTGGAGCTCAAGGTACCAAATCTGATTCATCTTTGAACCCCTCAGAACTTGTAGTTTATTAGTGGATCATCAGTAAAGATTTGGTGAATGAATACACGTAGAAAAAAGGGTATAAGGTAGAGAGAATGGGGCAGCTTTCCCTTGACCAAAGACAGCTGAGGTCCAACTTCCCTTGGTAAATGAACTTTGCTGGTATTTAGTGTGGGGCTTGTGCTGTCGCACACAACAAACACTACTTCTTTGGGAAATGGGACTCTAGATTCTGGCTTCTCAAAGGTTGGGGGAGCTCTCCCTCTGGTCCTCATCCAAGCTGCCTTTTCCTGGGGAGAAATGAGGGTGCAGTCTAGCAATTGCCTCACAGACATTGAATATTCTCCACTCATCATATTTCTCTATGCCAATTATTTCAGTTTATTATTCAGTCTTGCTGGTGGAGCCTCCTCAGGTGGAGAAACTTTAGAATTTTGCTACCCAAAATGTGGTCCAAGGACCAGCGATATCAGATTACTTGGAAACTTATTAGAAATACAGAATCTCAGGCCTTAACCCAGATCTTTTTTTTTTTGAGACAGAGTCTCACTCTGTTGCCCCGGCTAGAGTGCTGTGGCGTCAGCTTAGCTCACAGCAACCTCAAACTCCTGGGCTCAAGCAATCCGCGTAGCTAGGACTACAGGGATGTGCCACCATGCCTGGCTAATTTTTTCTATATATTTTTAGTTGGCCAATTAATTTCTTTCTATTTTTAGTAGAGACAGAGTCTCACTCTTGCTCAGGCTAGTCTCAAACTCCTGACCTTGAGCGATCCTCCCACCTTGGCCTCCCAGAGTGCTAGGATTACTGGCATGAGCCACCGCGCCCTGCCAACCCAGACCTTCTGATTCAGAATCTGTGTGGATTTTTTTTTCCCCCAGAGGCAAGGTCTCACTCTGTCATTCAGGCTGGAGTGCAGTGGTACGATCACAGCTCACTGCAGCCTTGAACTCCTGAGCTCAAGTGATCCTCCTGCCTTAGCCTCCCGAGTAGCTAAGACTGTAGGTGTGTGGCAGTGCCCAGCTAATTTTTAAAATATTTTGTAGTGACAGGGTCTTCCAATATTGCCCAGGCTAGTCTTGAACTCTTCGTCTCAAGTGATCGTCTTGCCTCAGCCTCCCAAAGTGCTAGGGTTACAGGCATAGCCACCATGCCTGCCCTAGAATCTGTACTTTTTCCCATTTTTTATATGGACTAAGGGGATACAACTGGTTTTTTGTTACATGGATGAATTGCATAGTGAAGCAGCCTAGGCTTTTAATTTGCCCATCACCTGAATAGTGTACATTGTACTCAGTAGGTAATTTTGCATCCTGCATTTCCTTCCTTTCCCACCCTCCCCCCTTCTGAGTCCCCAGTGTCCATTAAGTCACTCTCTATGACCATGCATACCCATTGCATAAGTGAGAACATGCAGTATTTGGTTTTTTGTTCTTGTGTTACTTCACTTAGAATGATGGTCTCCAATTCCATCCAAGTTGCTGCAAAAGACATTATTTCACACTTTTTAATGGCTGAGTAGTATTCCATGACATATATTTTATAAACACACACACAAACACCATATTTTCGTTATCCACTCATCAGTTGTTGGGCACTTAGGTTCTTTCTATATATTTGCAATTGTGACTGATGCTGCAATAAACATGGGTGTAGGTGTCTTTTATAAAGTGACTTCTTTTCCTTTGGGTAGATACCTACTAGTGGGGTTACTGGATTGAATGGCAGATCTACTTTTAGTTCTTTGAGAAATCTCCATACTGCTTTCCATAGAGCCAGAGCTGTGTATAAATTATTTGTATTATAATTATAACTAATAATTGCTAGACAATTTATATGGCTCATACCAGTGAATTCTCACAATAACTTCAAGGTAAGTGCTGTTTTCTCCAATTTACAGACCAGATAACTAAGACTCGAGGGTTAACTTATTCAAGGTCATATAGCTTAGTAAACAGACAAACCAGTGATCCTTCTTTCCACTACCCCTACATAAA
Source organism: Cheirogaleus medius (assembly GCA_008086735.1). NCBI lineage: Eukaryota > Metazoa > Chordata > Mammalia > Primates > Cheirogaleidae > Cheirogaleus > Cheirogaleus medius. Next base: position 18,873,938 of record VBSM01000729.1, on the reverse strand, counting down.
CAGCCAGTGAGAGAAAGAATGCTTGGGCAAATGCATGAACTCAATAACAGTAGCACTTGTTTTGTTGAAGGAACCACTAACTTCTTTCACACATGGATAAAATGGGAGCTTGTTCCTTTTTCTGCTATTGCCTCTGCAAACTTCTGTGATGCTTCTGCTTTGTTCCCTATCTTGCTGAGTAGAAGTTCCCCATTCTCACTGCTACGCTGAGTAAGGGAGCTTCTGGCCCTTGCCTGGCCTCTGAGGGCACAGATTTGCTACTGTGCATGCACCATTCCTGATACCAGTGACCTCATGCCTCCCACCATCAGTTCCTGTGCCTTTCCTGCAGCTGTTCTACTTTATTATCACATTTAGGGACAGAGTCCTGGTGAAGTAGGTAAGGCATGCAGTACTATTCTCATTTTAGAACTGAAGCATAGAAGAGTGATCCTCCTAATGACCATATCATTTTGAGTGAAAAAGGAATAACTGTTTCTCAACAAATTTGGGCATGTTTCCTGAGTTAAGGAGAGATCTCAGGATCTGTCTCACATCCATTGGTAAGCCTTATCCCAGATGGAGTGGAGGACCTGGAAGGATAAGGAACTACCTTCAGGACCTTCCAGTCCCTAGAGGGACGCAGGGGAAGTTCACAGAAAAACATTTAGTTAAAGGGACATTGCACTAGTGCTGGGGAATTCAGAGCTATTTAAAACCTAGCCTCCACCCTGGTAAGAAAGGCAAGTAAGCACTCATCTGTCAGACTGATAAGTTTTATGGTAGAAGGAAGGAAGGGGTGATTGTAAAATGAACAGACTCCACAGAGAAGCAGAGCAACAGTAGAATGGGGGATACGCATTTTGGGGAGAGGAAAGGGCAAGAAAAAAGGCATAGGAGCATAAGGTACAAAGTGTGCTCAGAGAAGACTGGGAAGTTGAATGTGACTGGCTCAGGTAAAAGGAAATGGAAGGGAGGGCTGAGAGATGAGGATGGGAAAGGGAAATTGGGGCCAGCCAGTGAAGGCCCTTGATTGACAAGGTAGAGGTTTGGCTAAAATCCACTGGGGACTTATAAACAAGTACAGATGGATACAGCTGCATAGTGCTAGAAACACAATGCTACGTGATGGACGGGAGTGGGGAGGGGAGCTAGCTGCTAGGAGAAGCTGAGAAAGGAGCTGAACAGCTTGTTTCTAGAAGGGTTTAGGCATAAGGTATGACTTGGGAAACTGTCCTGGCCGTGCATCTTTTTGGAAGTACGGGTGTTCTCTCCCAAGTTTAATATCTGTGAAAAGTATTCTGGCCTAGGGAGGCTGACATCACAAGTGAGCTAAAGGCCAGAAGAAAAGAGAAGCAGTTCTTCAGAGAAACAGGAGTGTGCTATCGTTGCAGACCTGAGGTTCCAGGAGGGCCAATTAAGGAGCCATCTGGAGAAGAGGCCAGGAGGGGAGGAAGTTATGTTCAGAGCTAGGGAAGATCCCAGAAGCTCAAAGGCAACACTAAGGCCTCAATGGGAGAAAATCCTAGGCCACAGGATGACTCACTTCTTCATTTCTCAAGCTCTGTTCTACGTAGACAATGAAACCTCCCTGAGATTCTTGCTGGTGTTGAGTAGGTGGGGAGATTGATACTTAGCTATAATCAGGTCAGACTTCCTAGCAGCGACAACACATCAGATAGCCTGGAAATAGGGGAGGGTTTTAGAGTGAAGGGCGAGTTGCAGATGGAACTAGGGAGGAGCACAAAGGGACTAAGGAACTGGTTTGCCTGGGTTGGGTGGAGGGCAGGGATTGTTACCTATTGGCTGGTTAGGTAGGTAGGTCTGGATTAAGAAGCCTAGCCCAATGCAAAACACCACCGCTTAAAACTATGTCAAAATTTGTATCTTATCCAGAATATAAACATTCTACATCATTATATGGTGCTTGATTTTAATTTTGAGATTTATTTTTATTCATTATTGAAAGCCCAGCAGGCTCAAAATTTTTAAGGGTCCTAAGACCAATTTAGAGAGCCATATTAAGAATAGTTTATGTTTGAGTCTGGGTTTAAGACTTGGAGAGGGTTGGGTGCAGTGGCTCACGCCTGTAATCCTAGCACTCTGGGAGGCCGAG
>VBSM01000729.1:18857944-18871648 GCA_008086735.1 Cheirogaleus medius | reverse complement strand
AAAAAAAAAGCCTCGGAGAGCCTGAAGTTGGGAGACTGTGGAGGCAATTACAGATTTTTATAGGCTTTTGTTGATTTCTATCCCCTTGATTATAAAAATAATGGATATGTACTGTAGATAATTTTTTAAATGAAGATAAAGAAGAATAAATATAATCTGTAATTGTACCACTTACAGATAATCATTTGTAAACTTTTGGGTGTGTTTCTTTTCTATTTATATATATCACATTATTAGGACCATACTGTATATACAGTTTTTTACATCCAGCCTTTCACTTAATTTTATATTGTAAACATTTCCACATCATTAAAAACTTCTCCAAGAACAATTTTTAATGGCTGTATTTCATTGTATGCATGTAACATAATTTAAACAGTCTCCATCGTTGGACCTTTGAGTTTCTAACCTTTCTATGTGATAAACATTGCAGTGAAGAACAACTTTGTGCACACATATTTTTCTGGCAGCTTTCCTTAAAAGAACAATTTCCTGAAAGTTGACTACTGTGTTAAATAATAAGAACCCTTTTGAAATTCTTATATATTACCAAATGGCTTTCAAAAAGATTATATCAATGTTTATGGCCACCAATGCTGTGTGTGTGTGTTGTGTCATATCTCACTAACTAAACCCTTGCCTGCATTAGGATATTTTTCTTAGTTTTTGCTATTTTGATAGGTAAACATGGTATCTCCTTGTTCTCTTTTTAGTTTTATTAGATTCTTTGTGAGGTGAACTTCCCCACCGCAATGTTTACAGAGGCCAAGGGTTTTTAAGTTTGTTTGGGGTGAGGAGCAGTAGACAGGGAATCGATGGAGGTGATACCACATGCGGTAGAGATTAGGGTTCAGGATCCAGAATCCAGCCTGGGGAGAGAAGAGGGAGGCAGAGTTTGGGAAGGAACTCTGCTGTGGGGGTTGTGAGAACTAGGAGGAGCTGGACAAACAGCATTAGAACAACTGGGTGTGGGGGCCAAAGGGCTCCCACAACCAGGAGAATAGGGAAGAGATTAATTGCTGCTAATGCACTTAATTATATTCACTGAAGTCTCAGGGACTTCCCTCCACAAGTTCCCTTTAAGTTGGATTCTCTACCCCTTGGGAGTGGAGATGCTTGTAGGCTAGGGTGTCTACAGTCCCCAAAACAGCCCAACTCCATTTCTTTACAGGCTGCAAGGTGAATCAACCTGTGAATGTCAACAGGGAACAAAGGTCAAGGCCAAAGCAATGATAATACGGGAACATTGAGTAGTAACTACAGGCCAGGCACAGTTCTAAGTACTTAACTTATATTAGCTCATTTATTTTAACAGCCACCAGATAAAGCAGGTACTCTTACACTCATTTTACAAAGGAAATAGGAGCACAGAGAAGTAGTTTGCCCAATATCAGGAATTAAGTGGAGGAGTCTGGATTTGAACCTAGACATTCTGGCTACAGAATTTAAGCTCTTAACCAAGTACAGAAATTAATGTGGGAAGGGGAGCCAGAATTGCAGAGCACACCCTGCCTACCTAGGGCAGCCAGAAGAAAACAGATGACCTAGGTGAGAATGTAGGGGCAGGACTTCTGCCTAAAATGAATTCTGGGACAAAAACAGCCACCTTTTATTGGGCCCTGTCTTCGTGCCAGGGACTATGCAAAGGGACTTTACGCTCAATCTTCACAATAACTCTTTTCAGCGAGGTACTGTCATTACCCCATCCCATCTTACTGATGAGGAAGCTGACGCACAAACCTTGCCCAAGACCCAGGGTCGGGCCGGGCAGACTGTGGTGTGGAGGGTGCCCACGTGGCGCCCGGGAAGAGAAAAAATGGCGGGGCGGGGCCGGCGCGGCGGGGGCGGGCCCGAGCGGGGGCGGGGCCTCGGACTGGCTGGGCCTGGGGCTGCAGACTGGCGTGGCGTCCGCGAGAGTTTGGTAGGGTCGCACCTGTTGCGTGACTCCCCCGCAATCCAGCCGCGGGACTCCGACCCTGAATACCCAGGCAGTGTTGAGAGAAGCCCAGACGAGTTCCGGATCCCGCTCCCTGGGGAGCACGTGGCTTGCCCGCCTCTAGAGTGCGGGGCAGGCGGTCGGGACGCCGGGGTCTCCTGAGGCCAGTCTGGCCGCCGAGGTCAGTGGAGGGAGGTCCGTCTCCAGCCAGCTGGCAATTTTGAAAGATTGCTGCACCTCCCCCATCTCGGTGCCAGGGCAGGGGCCCTTGAAGCGACTTGGCGGGGGTCTGTGCCCCAGCCCCGCTCCCCTCCCTCAGGACCCGGCTTCCCGGCTCTGCAGACCCTCCCGGGCGGCGTCCCCGGTGGCCCTTGAGACTCGGGCATCATGGCCTCAGGTGAGTGTGTGCTCGCGTGGTCTCTGGGACGGAGAAGTGCTGTGGTCAGGATGACAAGAGGGTGGGGATCTCAGGTCCTAGGGAAGGCGGCCAGCTCCTCCTGGAAGGGCCTGGGGAAGCAGAGCCTGAGTGTGCAAAGACAGAGGGAAAAGTCTAGGATGTCTTTCCCAGACCCCCAACCAAGCCCCTGTCTCCTGACCTCCCTGCCTTCCTAGGAGGTATCTTCTGCTGGACAGTGGAATTTTCCCAAGACAGGCCTCTCCCTCCTGGGCTGAGATTCTCAGTTCTACCCCTCCGACCAGAGCTAGGCTACCCCTGGGGTCAGATGGAAAAGAAGAAAAAGGGGCTCTGCCCCAGAGTATCCCTACTCTGAGAGGAATGTGTTCTGAGCTTAGAGGCATTCACTGCTGGATTCCTGTTTACTGTTATTTTTCCTGGACCAGCTAGCCTGGACTTTGGCTCCTTTGGCTCCTTTGCCCTGGAGTGCTGGCAAGGGGTGAGGGTTCCTGAGACTGTTAGTGGAGGGCTAGGGGCTGGCCCTTCCTCATCTTGTTTTCTCTCCCTCGGCCCCCTCCCCAGGCCCAGCCACCATCAGTCACGTCACTCCAGGGACTGAGGAGGGAAGGGAGGGATAAGGGGCAGGGATGAGGCCCCACTCCCGAGGTTGCCTAGACAACCTGAGAAATCGTCGCCAGGGCCTCTTCCGCCTGCGGGGCGCTGCTTCCTGCATCAGTCACTCCCGCTGGGGGCGGGGCGGAGGAAGGGGTTGGATGTGGCAGAGCCAGGCCCCAGCCAGTGCCGCTCAGACTCCCCCGCTGGCACTGCTGTGGCCCCAGCCATGGCATCCTATCCGTCTGGCCCCGGCAAGGCCAAGACCAAATATCCCTTTAAGAAGCGGGCCAGCCTGCAGCCCTCCATTGCAATTCCAGGTGAGTGTGTGCTTGCCGGCCTCAGGCACAGGCTCTGTCCCACCATCCCTGGCCCAGGCCACTGGTCCCTCAGAGATGGGGGCCCTCTTCTCCAGCATCCTATCTGAGGTGATGCTCCTTGATCTCAGAGCCGGGGCTGGGGCTTAGAGGTGGGGTTGGGGGAAGGGAGGTGGGGGGTGACTGAGGTTTCTATGTCGGGGATGCTGTCCTCTGTAACACGGAGTGGGTGTGGGTGTGGGTGCAGCGAGAGGTGCGTATGCACACGTGTCAGCGTGTGCATGTGCTAAGACTGCTATAGAGTGTGTGTGAATGGAGCGGGGGTGTGTGGGACTGGCTGCTTTGTGGACTGGCCACTCAGACTGGCGCCTGTGCGCCTTTATCAGACAGACTCAGGCTGTTCTCTTGTGGCTTGTTCCTTTTTCCAGGATCCCAGAACTAGATCCCCTTCCCTGGTGGTCTGACATCTGGGCACACCCATTGCTGGCTGGCATCCCAGAGCTGGGGGCTCGACTGTATCTGTCATTTGCTGTTTGCTCACTGTGCGGGGGATCGGGCTGGGGCTGCTGCCTGCACTGCGTGTGCTCCTGCACCCTTTGGTTCGGCTCCCACTCTAGTAGGCATCGCTGCACCATTTGGAGCCAGCAGCCCGGTGCGGCAGTGCCTCTCGGTGAGGGCTCTGCTGGCTCCGCTGCCTCGGCTGCCTGGGTTGTGCTTGCAGAGGGATGTCTGCCTGCTATCTGCTGCCTTGTGGCTAAGGAAAGACCCCCTCCACTTTGGTGACCAGGTCATGCCAACACAGTTCCCCACCCCTCCCACAGCTGTGGATAACAATAGTCTGATCATCCACCTCCTGTATTTTCTTATGCCATTGAAGATGCCTGGTGCAAGGTCTGTACTGTCCTGAGAGTGTTCTCTGTGCCCAGAAAGTGTGTCCCTTGCGGCTAGATCTGCACCAGTTGCCCTATTACTGAACCAGAGACCTTTGAGTGGTCAGATGGTGTGAGCATCTGACACTCGTGGGTCACGGCCTTGGGCACGCCGTGCCTACAGAGGCAGTCCTGGCAGTGAGTGAGGGGGCTCTTGGCCAAGAGGGGAGATGGGGTCATCAGAACCTTGGAGTCGGTGGGTGTAGAGTTAGTGGAGTTGGCTTTTGGTCCACTCCCCTATGTGTGCGTTGGTGCTGTAGCTGGGGACCTCCAGCACAAGCCCCGGGAGAAGGGACCAGCAGGCAGCTGAGTCTTCTAGGCATGGCCTCAGAGAGCGTGGAGGTTACTGCCTGTTTGTCACCTCCACTGAGCCTTCTACAGCCTTGTGCAGTGGCCTGACAGGGTAGCTGCTGTAACCTGTCCTGCTCACCCCAGCATTGCTGTGGCTGGAGGCCACAGGCCACCTTGCTGGGGGCAGGAGGGCTGGTGGTTGCAGTTTGGGCCTTTGACTCAGCTGCTGCTGACCCCATACAAAGCAGCCATTGAGGTCTGTGGTCTGGGGCCATATGTGGACAGGAGGTATGTAGGATCAGGGTTCTTGGGCAAGAAAAGACCTTACCACTGGAGGAGCGGCAAGTATCCCTCTTTTTTCCCTCTTCCTACTCTGTCCTTTTCCAAAGAAGAGATAGCATCATCCTCATCTCCGCCCCTGCCAAGTTCTCTTCACTGCCCTTCACTGCTTAGTTGCTGTGGCCCTGCACTGGCCAAGAACCTCCCACCCTCCTCCGGGAGTGAGACTCCATGTGGGAAGTGTTTTGAGGGTCCCAGGAGTCCATAACTGTAGACTGTCACCTCTGCACAGAGGCTGGTGTTTCACAGAACACTTGTAGAGCACTTATCTCTGTGAGCGTTGGGACGGCTGTGGCTAGACAGAGTGCGGACCCTTTATCACCCCATTTGTAGACTCAAAGCCTCTCAGAGGTAGGTAGGGACTTGCCTGTAAGTGGGAAGAGTCAGACTCAAGTCCTCCAAATTCTAGATCTTCTTTTCCCAAACCTCTCCTCCTGGACACTTTGTCCTGTCCCCAAACATAGGCCTGGAACAGGGTTGGAGGTCTGAGCTGCTGGGCAGCCGGGAAGCCTGAGTAACTGGCCGCTGCTCAGACTGGGCCCCTTCCACAGCTGACAGCCAGCTCCTCTCCCCAGCAAGGCCTTGTCCCTCCCAAGTGACCCCACAAGCAGGGCCAGAGGACAGCGGGGAGCAGCAAGGCCCCTGGGCAGAGGGAGCTGGCCCCGGCTGCCCCTCCCTTTTCTCCTCTCCTACCCTCTGGCCAGCCAGGCCCTGCCTACCCGCTGTCCCCTAGAGCAGTGGATTTTAAGGAAGCTTGGCCCCTCCCTGCCTGCCTGCCCTTCCCAATCAGCCTACCCTGTTTCTCCCCCTTGGGATCCCTGCATTCGCCTGGGCCCTCCCTGGCACTGTGGAGGTTAAGGCCCTGTCAGTTCTGGAGTTCGTCTTGCCTCCCAACTCTGATGCTCCTTCCCTTGATTTCTGGGCTCCTTTGAACTCCCCCAGCCCCTTGCTCGCAGCCATCCCAGGGTCTCCCCTGCTCACAGCTGCACTTGGTACAGCCCGTGCGGCCCCAGGGGACTGGCTGCAGCTTCACTCGGCAAACAGGCGGGCAAGGGGCACCGGGCTGCTGGCCGGAGCTGCCCGAACTCTGCAGGTAGGGTCCAGGCAGGGACCAGGCTGAGCAGGGGGCTAGGTTCTATATCTGGGGCAGGTACCTTCCTCCTCCTTTTGTCCAGCCTTGGGACCAGACCTGGAGTATGGGGAGACCGGCACAGAGACTTTAAGGCAGGCTACCTAGGCAGAGCCTCCAACCCTTCCCTAAGCTAGGCTGCAGAGGGGAAAGGAGGGTGCTAGAGGGGAGCACCCCCACAGCTGGCTGGGAGAGCCAAGCTTCCCGCTGGGGAGGCTGTGCTGAGCCCAGGGGGGGTCCTCTGGGGGTGGGCTGGGGCTCAGGAAGCCCCTATAGACTAGCAGCCTCAAGGTCTTCAGTGCCAGCCTCCTGTGGTACAGATGAGGAGTTCCGTCCTTGATGGGGAAGGACCCCTGGCTTCTGATACTCCCTTCCCCAGGGCCTCCGGCCCAAATCCTGGGGCCTCTGAGTGGCGCAGACTGTTTGTGGCAGCTCCCTTTGGAGGGGCAGCCAGCAGTGGGAGGGGCGGGCCAGGGCCAGGCCACTTCTTGGCAGCCCTGGGGTCCTGGGGGAGAGGCAGGCCTCTAGGGAGGAGGTAGGGTTCCCCTGCCAACCAGGTCCTCCACTTACTCTCCTCTTCTTCCCTTGAGGGCTGGTCCGCTGGTAAGAGCTGGAGGGCAGCTGTGGCTTTCCCTGTGCTCCGTAGGTCTGGGATGGCAAGTGCAGTGCTCTGCCCTGCCCCTTGAAGTGGAGGATCTGCTAGTCCCAGGGCAGGTCTGATCCCGGATCGCCTGCCCTGGGAGCTGTGGGCTGGGGTCCTTGGTGTGGCTGCTTGGTCTTTAAGAGCGTCTGATGTGTGTCTGTGTGCATGTGTCTGTGCATGTATGTGTGTGTGTGCACATGGACACATGAGTGCCTGCTCTGGGAGGCAGTCACTTGAAGATGGCCTGAGGGAGCAGGCCCTAGTCTGGTGTTCTTACCTGTTGAGTGAATAAATCCACTCGTTCTAGGGGCAGACTCAGGACCCCCACCTGCGAGCCTGGAATGGGTGAGGGGTCCCTGTGTCAGACATGAGGGTGAGGTCCTTTAGGAGTCACACACAGGCTCACTCCTCCACCTCTGAGGAGGGACTGCCCACTTTCCAGGCCCTGGGCTCTTTTGGGAGCTGGCCTGGGGCAGGTGGGGGCCCAGGGCTTCCAGGGGCTGCCCCTCCACCCTTTGACCCTGGCATCACTGTCTCTGCAGAGGCTCGGGGTGGTCTGGGGGCCCCTCCGCTGCAGTCTGCCCGATCCCTGCCGGGCCCCGCCCCCTGCCTCAAGCACTTCCCGCTCGACCTGCGCACGTCTATGGATGGCAAATGCAAGGAGATCGCCGAGGTATCACCTGGCACCACCTGCACCCCTCACCCCATGTCCTCATGCCCTGCCTCTGCTCCCCATGCTCCTCCACCCCAGCTGTCCCCTGGCCTCATGCTTGGCTGTCTCTTGATCCTCAGCCTCTCCCAGGTACCCCCAGGTCCTGCCGCCCTCACCCTATCCCCAGACTCTGTAGGAGAGGGCCCAGGGGCTGAGGGCTAAGCCACACTGACCCTTCCTTCCCTCCCCCCAGGAGCTGTTCAGCCGCTCGCTGGCTGAGAGCGAGCTCCGTAGTGCCCCGTATGAGTTCCCCGAGGAGAGCCCCATTGAGCAGCTGGAGGAGCGGCGGCAGCGGCTGGAGCGGCAGATCAGCCAGGATGTCAAGTGAGCCCGGCAGGCAGCCGAGGGCACATGCTGTGGTCTGCTCAGCATCCCTCTGTCTCCATCTGGGCCCTTTCAGAGCCCCTTCCCTGTCCCCTTTCCTCTCCTGTCCTCCCTTTGCAGTCCACACGGGGTGGCAGCATAGAGTGTGGGCTTCAGAGACAGGCTTCTGGGTTCTGGTTCTGTCTCCCATCCACTGATGTGGCCTGGAACATGTTGCTTAACTTCTGGGTCTGCTTTCTCATCTCTAAAGTTGGGTAAGAACAGCACAGGGTTCTACATCTCTGCGTGTGAGCTCACGTGTGGCAACACGTGCACAGCACCTAGCACGGTGCCGGGACCTGGGAGCAAGGGCCATCCCTCGTGATCTGTCTGACCTCTCACCCCTCCAGGCTGGAGCCGGACATCCTGCTTAGGGCCAAGCAAGATTTCCTGAAGACGGACAGTGACTCGGACCTTCAGTGAGGAGGGCAGAGGGGTACTGGGGTGTGGAGCTGGGGCCTGCCTGCTGCTGGCTCCAACCTCCTCCCCGTACCCCTTCCACGCAGGCTCTACAAGGAGCAGGTCGAGGGGCAGGGTGACAGGGGCCTGCGGGAGCGCGATGTGGTGCTGGAACGGGAGTTTCAGCGGGTCACCATCTCCGGGGAGGAGAAGTGTGGGGTGAGTGTGGGGCAGGACCTTGGGTTTCTATTCGTTACTCAGTGTCCCAGCCGGGGAGCTGAGTGCAGGGGTGCTGGAGAGGCTGGTTCTCTTTCTCCAGCAGCTGGAGGTCAGAGGGTCTACTTGATGTGCTGGGACCAGAGTGGTCTGAGTGTTCTGGGGTCCGGGGCTGTGGGAGGTGGGGGTAGCCCTCAAGGGCTTGGGCCCCCCAACCCAGCATCCAGAATGGAGTGTCCTCTCCCATCCCACTGCCCTGGCCCTTCCCGGCCTCTGGTGGACCAGCATTGCCCTATTCCACCGCAGGTGGACACTCACATCCATGCCTCCTCCTGCATGAACCAGAAGCATCTGCTGCGCTTCATCAAGCGGGCGATGAAGCGGCACCTGGATGAGATCGTGCATGTGGAGCAGGGCCGCGAGCAGACGCTGCGGGAGGTCTTCGAGAGCATGCACCTCACTGCCTACGACCTCAGTGTGGACACACTCGATGTGCACGCGGTCCGTCCCAGTGGCACGGGCTGAGGGGCTGGGTCAGGGTAGGGGCTAGGGATTAGGGTGACCTGGTCTTGCCCGTCTCTTCCAGGACAGGAACACCTTCCATCGCTTCGACAAGTTCAATGCCAAATACAACCCCATTGGGGAGTCTGTCCTCCGAGAGATCTTCATCAAGACTGACAACAGGGTTTCTGGGAAGTACTTTGCTCACATCATCAAGGTAAGGAGGCAGCCCTCAGCCACTGAGCCACTTGACCTGGGCATCTGGGGGGCTCTTGTGCAGGGGTCGTGTAGAGTAAGAGGCCTGAAGAGGTCTGACAGAGCGCACACAGTGGGTGCAAGAATATCTGCTTCCCATGTGTCTAGGAGGTGATGTCGGACCTGGAGGAGAGCAAATACCAGAACGCGGAGCTGCGGCTCTCCATCTACGGGCGCTCGAGGGATGAGTGGGACAAGCTGGCACTCTGGGCTGTCTCGCATCGCGTGCACTCTCCCAATGTGCGCTGGCTCGTGCAGGTGCCCCGCCTCTTGTGAGTGTCCCTTGGAGTGGAAGGGAATATGGGGGGCCGTGTTCAAGGGGCCAGGGCCTGCCTCCTGCCCTCCTGGAGTGGCTGAACCTCCCCTGACCCCGACAAGCCCTCTGAGTGCAAGGAGGGACTGCCTGGTTTCACCCATGGTCTGTTCAGCCCAGCCCACCCTGGTGTCCCCACTTTCCCAGTGTGGCTTAAGTGTCCTTCTGTGCTTTTGGGCCAAGCTCTGGCCCTTACTGGCCTGCTGAGTTTCCTTTCGCTGGCCCTGACCTGCACATGCCTGTGTGCTGTCTCGCCTGCAGTGATGTGTACCGTACCAAGGGCCAGCTGGCCAACTTCCAGGAGATGCTGGAGAACATCTTCCTGCCTCTGTTTGAGGCCACTGTGCACCCTGCCAGCCACCCGGAACTACACCTCTTCTTGGAGCATGTGAGCAGGCAGCATAGGGCTGGGTATGGGGAGGACGGCCAGCCTCAGTCCCAGCTGTAATTCTGGGCCTGACCACAGGGTTCTGTGCCAGGTGGATGGTTTTGACAGCGTGGATGATGAGTCCAAGCCTGAGAACCATGTCTTCAACCTGGAGAGCCCCCTCCCTGAGGCTTGGGTGGAGGAAGACAACCCACCCTACGCCTACTACCTGTACTACACCTTCGCCAACATGGCCATGTTGAACCACCTGCGCAGGTGCCTGCACCGCCCAGTGCTGAACCCCTGTGCACCACGTGGTCTCTCACCCAACAAAGCTCGCTCTGGGTGCCCTGGACTGGGGCCACCAGAGCCCTGACCACCCTGGTGCCCCGTGCTTGGACTGGATGGGTTCTTTCTCTGCCCGCAGGGCCCCACCCCTCAGCCCTCACAGCCAGGAATCTACCCCTGCTCCCCTTATCCCAGGCCCACACAGTCCCTGCTTGGAGGACGTGCGTGTGCTGGGGTGGGGTTCAAGAGCGCCAGTGAGCCCAGGCCAGCCCAGGCTCAGGAGCTGACCCTGTCTTCATGCCCCCCAGGCAGAGGGGCTTCCACACGTTTGTGCTGAGGCCACACTGCGGGGAGGCTGGGCCCATCCACCACCTGGTGTCAGCTTTCATGCTGGCTGAGAACATCTCCCACGGGCTGCTTCTGCGCAAGGTCAGGGTCTGCACCTCCAGCCTCCCCTCCCAGTTGTTCACCTTCCTCTGAACCATTCCGCCCTTCAGTGACTGACCCTCCTCCCACCCAGCCCCCAGATTGGGCTCCACCTTCCCAGTGTAATTAACCCTCCCCACCCTGGCCTCCAGACTGGGGCCTCCACTTGGACTCTGGCTGCAACTCACCCTTCGCACGTCAGGCCCAGCTTGGATTCCCTTCCCCCTGCCCACTGCTGTGGCCTGGACGCCCCAGGACCAGCATGCCATCCCTGTCTCCAGGCCACCCGACAGTCTCTTCCTCCCTGTTGCCTATACAGGCCCCGGTCTTGCAGTACCTGTATTACCTGGCCCAGATTGGCATTGCCATGTCCCCACTCAGCAACAACAGCCTCTTCCTCAGCTACCACCGGAACCCGCTACCCGAGTACCTGTCCCGCGGCCTCATGGTCTCCCTGTCCACTGACGATCCCCTGCAGTTCCACTTTACCAAGGTCAGAGTCCAGCAGGCAGCCAGGCAGGCGGGTGTCCTGGGACACCGGGTCGCTCTGGGCCGGTGCTGCCCCCTGCTGGTAGAGCACAGCGAGCAGTGAGGCCCACAGTGGAGGGGGAGGCGGAGCAGGGGGTGCAGGGCTGGGGCCTGCCTGCCTGAGGGAACCTGGCCTATGCAGGAGCCGCTGATGGAGGAGTACAGCATCGCCACCCAGGTGTGGAAGCTTAGCTCCTGCGACATGTGTGAGCTGGCCCGCAACAGTGTGCTCATGAGCGGCTTCTCCCACAAGGTACGATACCTTCCTGCCTGGCTGCACCTTGGGATCGCGTCTCCTCCCCTCCTCTGCATTTGAGCTCTGCCCCTGGGTTGGTCCAGGGTGAGGCAGGGCCACCCAGGGCTGGCTGCAGCTCTGCCTGTTACCCCACTTCCGGCAGGTAAAGAGCCACTGGCTGGGACCCAACTATACCAAGGAGGGCCCCGAGGGAAATGACATCCGCCGCACCAACGTACCAGACATCCGCGTGGGCTACCGCCATGAGACCCTGTGCCAGGAGCTGGCGCTTATCACGCAGGCCGTCCAGAGCGAGATGCTGGAGACCATCCCGGAGGAGGCCAGTGTCGCCACAAGCCCAGGGCCTCAGTGAGCCTGGCCCACGCAGCGCCCACCACATCTCAGCACCTTGGCCATGTTTTGTTCTCAGAGCCCTCCCATCCTGCTGTAGTCTCTGCATGTCTCCGTTCTTTTCTGTCTCTGTTTTGCATGTCTCTGACCATGTCCCTCTCCCTGGGCCACCCCAGGGAAAGCAATGCCTGGGAATCTCCTTCACCATTGTCTTAGCTCAGATGGCACCTGACAGCTGAGGTCTGAGGGATAGCCCTGCTGGTGGCCCTATCCTAGGATCCTCAAAAGCGTGACTATCCTGTGGGCTTCTCCAGTGTCCACAGGGCCTGGGGATGGTTGTGGGGGGGGGCTGGCCCCTCTAGTCTTTGGGGTCCTGCCTGGGCAAATCTGAGCTTTGGGGCTGAAGTTTAGGCCCCTGTCGTATGTGGCCAAGGAGCAGTCGGGTGGGGTGTGTACAGCGCTGCTGTGGGCATCAGTTCTGCGCTGGGTAGAGTTGAGCCGAGAGCTGGGTCACAGCCCTAGGCTGCCTGGCCTGAGGGGGTAAACCACTGTCTCCACCAAGTCACCGTCCAGCAGCCTTCTCCGTCCTTTCCCCAGCCCACATGCTCCTCTGGTGTCAGCTTCCTGCGCCTCTATGGAAGAGGACAGATGCCCTATACTGTGTCTGGGGCCACTGTAGCCACAGAGTCCTGGATCTGCCACTAGCCCTGGGGGTAGTGTCCCAATATGGCCCCCAAAGCTTTGAGCAGATCTGGATCCTGGCTGGCCCCCAAGTTGTGTTCTGGACTGAGACCTTTGCTGTGAAATGCAGTGTTTCATACGATCCGTCTTTCCTAGTGCATGAGAAATAAAGATTATTTAAGTAATGAGGCTCTCTGTTGGGAGAAGGGAGGGCTGTGATAGGGGTGGCTGTGGATGGAGGCGCAGCACATTCTGAGGGAGCCATCGGGCTTGGGTGGTGTCTGTCTGTGCACATGGAAACTGACAGAGGAGGCTGTAGGAGGGAGGAGATGCCCACCAGGCCACATCCAGCCTGCCCCCTCTGGGGGGCATACCTGGCCCCAGGTCTGTGGCACATCCCTGTCACACCAGCTTGGGAGATGGCACCCCTTCCCGCCTTGGACTTCCTCCCCACTTCCAGCCTCTTAGGGGGACAATCTGGTAGATACGAGAATATGCACTTACAGGCAAACCTGAGACCAGTGGTTCTGAATCTCTGGACATCTGGGGGTCCTATCCTCAGGGATTCCGATTCAGGAAGTGGAAGGTGTGGCACAGACATCTGCAAAGTCCCAGCAGAATCTGTTGCAAGGGGTTGAAACGAGCCTGTGTCTTCGAATCCAGTCTTGACCCACTCAGCTTCTGTCCCCTGTTTGATACATAATTTCTGGAGTACCTCCTTGGCACAGCGGTTGGTTGCCGGAGTCTGTTCCTAAGTAAAGAAGGGAAGTGGAATGTGCCCTGGGCTGTGCGAGGTCCCGGGTAGGCGGGAGGTCCTGTCGTGGCAGCTGCGGTTGTGTGGGGAGGAACGGAACGGCGTCCCCTGGCTGGCCGCCTCAGAAATGATTAGCTCCAGAACAGCGTGAGCCTGTGTAATTGCCGGGCAGAGCAAGAGCAGGAGGCTGGCAGGCTGACGGCTTCCTTCTGTCCTGTCGGCTGCTCGGCCCCAGCCCCCCTTCTCTCAGCAGGCAGGAGGGCGCATCTGTACCTGGCCCCACTCCGTGCCTGGCTGCCCTGGGCGAAAGCGCTTGTCCCCGGCCTCCTGAGGGCCCCTGGTCAGGCCTGCTGGCCAAGACCCAGGGCCCTTCAGTTCCAGAAAACGTCTCTTGCTGATTCATTCTTGCCATTTACACGTCACAGAATTGAATGTGAGGGCTGGAGAAGAGTGAGAGGTTGCACACCTCTGGCTGACTTCTGGTTGAGAAACAGGCTCAGGAGGTGAAAGTGGCCAGTGGCAGAGCCTGGACTGGATCTCAGTGTCCAGGGCTCCTGCACCTCACATGGCCTCATCTGCCCAAGGGGTGATGCTTTTCGAGGGTGAGGGGAACTAACTGACTTTTCAAGGAGATGAATATATTTAATAATATAAGCAAGCTGTATCTTATCTTTGACAGGAAGCAGGATTAGACCTTTCTTTATTTCTTTCTTTCCTTTTTTTTT
>VBSM01000729.1:18821690-18836498 GCA_008086735.1 Cheirogaleus medius | reverse complement strand
GCTCACCCCGCGGATGTCCCAGTAACCCAGCGTCATCGGCATGGTGCAGGTGGCTGTGGACTCGGGGGACGGGGCTCAGCGGGGCTGGGCAGCGACTTTATGAGAGCTTCAGGGCGGCGAAAGGCGGGGCTGGCGTTTGGTCTTGCCTTGGGCACGTCCCTCCCCCCGAGACCCGTCCCCCTCCAGGTGGGGCGCTGTCCCTGGGCCCCTTCGGCTGCGAGGAGTTCGAGTTCGATCTGCCAGGTCGAGTTCGGGCAGCCAGGTCCGGGAGCCTACAAGCCAAAGGCAGCGGTCAGGCCACCTTGCTTCCCCAGCCCCGCCCAGGGGCCCCGCCCCCATCCAGACCTCTGCTAGGCGACAGGGAATTGGCAGGGCGCTTGGGAGAAAAGCCAGATCCTAAAACAGCAAAGCTCTTGTCCCTTCTCCTTCTCTCCTGGCGTCGCTCAGCCTCTTGGCTGCCAAGTTCCTGCGGGCTCTGGGAAGCTCGGGCTGTCGGCGTAGGCCATAAAGAGGTGCCACAACCCGAGAGTTTAATTCGGAGTCTTATCGCTGGAAGACCAGGACTTTGTCCAATTCGAAGGCTACTCTGAGGCTTATAATCCACGACAGCCACTCGCTTACAGGAACAGTATCAGTGGAATGATAACGACCGCTCGGAAAAGGGCCACAGTAAAGAAAATGCGGTCTGTTTCCTTTTAGGGACCCTTGCTGGGCTGAGCCCCTCTCTCATCTGGCTAAGATATGTAAATTAGCCAGTTAGGATTTGGGCACAATTTATTGTGAACTAAAATAAAATCTTAAGCCCCCCAGCTGACTGAATGAACCCCCTCTTAGCCAAGGGGGCCCCAGAAAAACCTTAAAGCTGAGTTGCCTGCCATAAGGAGAAGGGCGCTCAGACACACCTAATTATGCCCCCTCCCGGTGGAGTTACTCTTTCATTAAGTAAGGCCATGCAAGACGAAGGCTAAATGACACCTGCAGGTCATTACTTTTCTTAACAGATCACTTGAGTCTGGGTATAGGTCTGGTTGCTTGTCTCTGATTAACGGACTCCCTCATCTTAACTTAAAACATTCGAAGCCTTTAGATAAAGCTTCATTTTTTTAACCAACTGCAAATCAAAGAATCTTTAAACCAACCTATAACCTGTGATGCCCCTGTTTGGAGATGTCCTGCCTTTTCAGACTAAACCAAGGTATGCCTCCCATGTATTAATTTATGATTTTACATGTATTAAAAATTCCTATCTCCATAAAATGTATAAAACCATCTGTAATCAACCATGGCTGGACCACTTGCCCAAAACTTCTTGGGTGTGGCTATCCGGGCCATGGTTGCACATATTCAGTTCAGAATAAATCTCCTTAAATTATTTTACAGAGCTTGGGTTCTTTTCTGTTGACATTATAAATCTAAATTCAAGAACTAGTTCTAGCAAGGAGGTAGAGTATCTGAGGTTCTCCCCACAACACCCCTCCCCCAGAAATGTCCTGCCAGTCAGCTAGGTGGACCTCACATTGACCAGGACAGTGACCATAAGTATGGTGGTCATAGAGGGAATGTGATGGAGGGTGGAAGAACATGTCCTCAGAGAGGCCAGACTTCTGTCTTGCTGAGCAGGAAGGTCAGAGGATGATGGCCAGAGTAGAGCCAGGAGACAACAGGCAGGCTGGGCAGACCCTCAGCTGTCCAGGTCCACAAATTCTAGCCCTGGCCCTGGCTCCTGACCCCTGTGGGATCTGGAGTATGACAGGGTAGTTCAAATGGCCTTTGAAGTCACACCGTGATCTGTGGTACAACCTCCACAATGTCCTACCTGCCAACTTTCTTCTTTGAAGGCACAACACTATTTCAAAACTAAGAGACGTGCAATAAATTGGCCTGTCATTGATTTTGGTTTGTTTAAAGGATATTACAAGACAAAATGCACACATGAAAACAGATCGGTAGACCTTAAAAAAAGAAATGAGGCCGGGGGCGGTGGCTCACTCCTATAATCCTAGCACTCTGGGAGGCCGAGGCGGGAGGATCGCTCAAGGTCAGGAGTTCGAAACCAGCCTGAGCAGGAGCAAGACCCCATCTCTACTAAAAATAGAAACAAATTAATTGGACAACTAAAAAATATATATATAATAAAAAAAAGATATGGATTTATAAGTTAAAAGGCAAAGTTGTTCCACTACAGAAAAGTTATGGTTGTTTTGGAAATTAGCTAACACTTTATTAGGATTGCAAGGGATGAACCCAGTATATCAGTAAAGGTTCCAAACCACCAGGATAGTGTGGAATAGGAGTTGAGGAGGGCAGGCAGACTTCATCACATGCCTGTCAAGTCATAGAGGCCAGATGGTCCTCAGGTTTCTGCTACATTGGGGTGCTTGGGACTGTGTCACTGAGGCTGGCAAGATACAGCCCTGTTGCACACACTCCCCATTCACTGAGACCTGGGCAGTACTCCCAGGTCAGGTACCCGGTGTGTATCCAGGCTCAGGAAGCAGCCTCTGGAGTCAAAGTGAATTCCCATGCAAGTTTTCCTGCAGGGAGGCAGTAGCACCATGCACACGCACAGGTGCCTGGCCCTAGGAAGAGTTATAGTTCTTGTTACACATTAACAGTTTGGCATTCTGAGTTTTATACATCTTAAGCTAAGAAAGATAAAATTTCCAGATCACATTGAGAAAATGGATTTTTTTAGAAAACTAACACTAATGAGAATAATACTTTTGAAAAACATAGATATTGTTACATTAGTATTCATCCATTTGTTCACTCCTTTATTAGAAAAACAGTTGTTGTGACTGTCTATTTAAAATCTATAAATTTGGAAAAGAGAACTTTATGTCTTGTCATGGCTTGCAACCTGCAGGCTCAGAAGCAGAGCCTCTGGCTGTGTCCAAAAGCAGGCACCTTTCTGGAGTAAGCATGGAACAGAGTTTTATACTAAATGGGTTGGCTAAATATATATATTTAACAGGTTATAATGGGTCTATGAGTATTCATAAAAGAGATTACATACATGAGTGTTAAGCAAACATATATGTTACATATGTCCCGTATTCACTTTGGGGTGGAGGCTTAACATTAAAATGCGTACAATTAGGTTCTATGTGTCAAAAGGTGAAATATGGGACAGAAAGACACCTTGTGCACAGCCTCCATAAACTGGCCAGAACCAGTGCATGGCCAGTGCTCATGTATCAGTAAGAAATGCTTTGTAAACGGGTTAGCTGTCATGTCGAAGTCAAGAAAAGGGAGAGGAATCTGGCCCCAGTATCAGATAGTTGGTTGAAATGGGTGGAGGAGTCTTCCCTTCTTTTTTTTCCAGAGCTGATTTCTGTTTAACTTGTAGGAAAAACAGTCTGGTGACAATTAGCGAGTAAGGGGCTGTCAAGGTATGACCAACATCCTATATTGTCATGGCTGGGAAACTTATTTTTAAAAGGTTTCCTGGGTTTCCTTGGCCAAGAGGGTTCTGTTCAATTCATCAGGGGGAGAGTTAAGATTTTATTTTTATTCCACATTTCCCTGTTTTGGCCAATATCTGCTGCAGGCAGCATCAATGGCCACATTTTTATTTTGTCTCATGTTGTGGCCAAGGGACTTATAGCCAGTTGAACATTCTAGGCCAGACAGGAATAGAGTGAGGTGGGCAGGTACTCATTAATGCTTAAAGTCCATCAAGTAACAAAAGAGCTAAAATGCCGGGTTACACTTTTAACTTGTCTATAAGTTCTATACACTGAGCCACCATAGTTATGGTTTTAACAGTGGGACTACAGCAGTTGATTATACAAATCATAAATAATTTAAATGTTAAGAAGAAAAGTATGATCAAGACTATGATTATAAAGAGGACCTGAATGGCAGCTTGAAAGGGATTTCCCAGTTCAGTAGGGAACAGATGAAATAGATCATTGAGAGGATCAGTAGCTTGTGCCTTTTTAACCATTTAGCTTATTTGGAAATTCTTTCTATACAAGTTTCTACTTCACTTGAAGTGTTGATGTAAGTGGCAGTAGGTGGTATGGGTCACTGCAAAGACTCCTCCTTGTCTGGCTAGGAGGAAATCTGAAGCAATTCTATTATCTATTAATAGTGCTACTTGAGCTAGAGAGTTCAGAGACTTTGCGGGGGGTGGGGAGGGGCGTGCTGTGAGGCTTCTGCAGTGTCTTCAGCTATCTGTCCAAGTGGTGGATAGGTTTCAAATCATATCCCTATTGACATAAACCCAGCACTTGGAATTCACATTCCTAGAAAGCTTTGTCCTATATTATCTTCATAGCCTGCTAGCATACACCTTTTAGTTTCATAGTGAAGAAAGAAAGGGGGTCCTTAAATATGTTTGTGTAAGGATAAGGGGGTTACAAAATGTCCTAACAAGCACAAACCTTCTACGTGTAAGCTGTTGAGGCAACGCTGTGCCCATCCTGTGCAGGCAGATCAGATGCTATGCCACAAACAAACACATAGCCGGGGGGGGGGGGGGGGGGGGGGGGGGGGGGCGTCACAGGTGATACCCCCAAAGGTGTGTTCACCAATAGATTCATTCGTGGGAAGTGCAGACAAGACCCAATTGAATCACGGATTATTTTCTTTGAAAGCTTTCCAGAACCCATTTTCATGCTATTTCAATTGTAAGTATTGTTGGCATAGTAGGGACATATTTCTAACTTTATTTATCTGATCTAAACTACATCTGTCTACCCAGTAGTTCATAGCTCAAGGAGGCCCCATGGTATAGAATTGGTTTCCAATGTTTGTCCTTTAATTTAAGGACAAATTAAAACAAGGAGTGGTAATATTTGGATCTTGAACCAATTGGACCCAGAAAGTCAATAGGAAAAGAAGTTGGTCTAGATGAGTGGTGATGTTAAGGACATCTCTGAAGTCAGTGACAGGTATTAGCAATGACACATTTATCATGAATGGATCTGGAAAGCTGCTGGCCAATCTAGCAATCCAATAGTTCCTCCAGTGTCAACACTTTGGGACGGCTTAACCAAGTGTTATCATGCCATTCTATGCATTGGGACAGAGGGACAATCGTAAAAGGGGGAGAAAGGGCTAATTAGGGCTATGAGAGTAAAAGGAAAAGTGGGACAGCCATGTTAGCTATTCAGAAATTTTAACCAAGGGAAAAACAGTAAGTCCCACACAAATTCAGTGGGGTTATCGGACAAACTTTGGGGATTGTCCTTAAGGTAACAGAGCACCTGACTAATAAGAAATAGAGTAACAATGTCCTCAGGGGTGAGGGTCATAAGCCCTGCCTAGCTCTGACTATGCCAGGGAAAAGAAGCTTACAGGTAGCTAAACATTCAAAATATGCAGTATGAAGGCACAGAACAATTTACATTAGTTTAGATAGAGGCAAAATTATTAAATGAGTCCCAATATCTTTGAATACAGGCCTGGCCCTGTGTCTTATGAAAGCAGTTCATGTTGGTTGTTGCCTTTTCCTGGGTCTAAAGATGAGACTTTGGTTAACTTGAGATTGGTGTTAGATACCAGCCTCGACGTCCAAGAGTCAGTGGGGGTTGGTGCTTTTTTTAGATGAGATATGTGCACCCAGGAGTCAACTCCCTGTAATTTAGCAGCACAAGGATGACTTAATAGCACCTGTTAAGGATCCTTTCAACGGGGATGGAGGGAGTCTTCTAACTAATGTCTCTCCCAGTATACATAACCGCCAGGCTGGAGGTGGTGATATTGGAGTCCATGCCCTGACTAGAAACTGTAAAAAGATTCTACAACCTTGAGGTGACTGGTTTTTATAGTCTTAATGTGACTCTGGCAATAAGCCAGGAGTTCCCCCTATAATTGGGTAGGAGAAAACATCTCCTTGTCTAAGGCACAGACTGACCAATAACAATTTCAAAAGGGGAGAGTCAGTGTTTCCCAGTGGGAATGGACCGCAGAATAGCAACACCAGCGGGAGGGCTTTAGGCCAAGACAGATTAAAAGTTTTTGTGATTTTTGCTAGTTAGTTTTTAATGATCCCATTAGTCTGCTCAACTAGCCCAGAGGATTGGGGCTAATAGGCACCATGAAAGTGCTGTAGAATGGGCCATATTTCACAAACCCATTCTATAATAATATTTGGCCGGTAAAATGAGTTCCCCTATCACTGTGGAGTTCAGTAGGAAGACCCCAGGTAGGAATGATTTTCTCAATCAGTAGTTTGGCCACCACCGCAGCTGCTGCTTGTTTGCAGGGGAAAGCCTCAACCCACTGAGAATACATGTCAGCCATTGCAAGAACATACTTGTATCTGTGGGATGGTGGTAACTGAATGAAATCGAGTTGCCATTTATTGAAGGGACTATTGGGAAGTGGAAACTGGCCTGGAGGATGGCTTCAAGGGTTTACCTTGGTTATACTGGGGGAAAACATTGCAAAATTTATATATCCAAGAAGCAACAGTTGAAAAAGTCTCCAATAGTATTATCTGTCCCATCGAATCATTTTATCTGGGTTCCAAGGGTTAGACTATGTATGAATATTGAATTCTGTCTCTGCAGGGTGCTATGTAGGGCTGGATGTCTATTTGGGACTTCCCATAATTTTGTCTGGGGGTTGAAAGTGCAATTTTGTTTTATCCATTCCCTCCTTTCAAACTCCAAGACTATCTTTTGAGCCTGGAAGGGAAATCTTCAGATGGAAAAGAGAGTAAGGGGAAAGGAGGTGTTGGGGGGGCGGAGAAGGAGGGGTAGTGGGGTTCCTAAGCATAATTGGAGAAGGAGTCACTTACAGGGTGGCAGCATTGGCTGCTGCATCCACTAGGTGGTTATCTTTATGTCCTCTGTCTTGTCAGAAGACTGTCCCTGGACTTCTCCTCCTTCCTCGAGGAGCCTGAATGATGCCTAGAAGGGCCAGAACAATGTCTTTATTTTTTTATTTTTTTTTTTACAATGTCTTTATTCTTAATAAGCCGCCCAGAGGAAGTAAAAAATACTGTTTATCTCCAAAGCATGCCAAAATCATGGGCAACTCTGAAGACTAGCTGTTGTCTGTATGCATATTAGCTGTTTTATCCCTGGCCAGTGGGCAGACCCAAGTGCAGACATGCAGTGCCACTTGTTGGGCGTGTCAGGCACCTGGCAGGAGCCCAATTCACTGGTTTCTATCAGAGAGACCATCGCATGGCCTGCCCGATGGAAGCCAGCAGAATTTTTGAGAAGGATCCCTCTGTGTACCAGATAAAATCGGGGGGTCCCCCGTAAGTCTGTACAGGGTAAGAAGAGTGTGTCTGTAAAGACAACACAGTCATGGGGACCATCTTCTCCTGGTAAAGAGAAAAGGTGGCTAGATTAAGGAGGTTGCAATGAGTTATAGTCAAGTTAGAAGAGGAGGAAAAAAGTATTTCATAGGAGATCAATTGGTGGCTAAAAGATGCTAAGTGTGGTGAGAGGTGAGAATACCTCAACTGAATGAGGAACATACACACTGAGAGGGGATCCCATTATTATTTTTTCAGTAGCCATAATGGGAGTACAGGTATCAGCGACTGCACTTAAACAGAATGGCAATCCTTGGGCCACCAAGTCTAATTGTTGACTATATAACCCAATGGGCGGCCAGGCACGATGGATGGCTCACGCCTGTAATTCTAACACTCTGGGAGGCCGAGGCAGGAGGATTGCTTGAGCTCAGGAGTTCGAGACCAGCCTGAGCAAGAGTGAGACCCCATCTCTACTAAAAACAGAAAAATTAGCCAGGCATGGTGGCGTGCACCTGTAGTCCCAGCTGCTTGGGAGACTGAGGCAGGAGGATCACTTGAGCCCAGGAGTTTGAGGTTGCAGTGAGCTGGAATGATGCCACAGCACTCACCCAGGCAACAGAGTGAGACTCTGTCTCAAAACAAAAACAAAAACAAAAAAAATACTAATGGGCCAATTGCTACTATCCCCATGGGGCTGAGTTAAGACTCTCAAGGCATTTCCTTCCTGTTCATGGACAAAAAGGGGAAAAGGGAAATGATAATTTGGGTGTCCCTAGAGTGGGGAAGTGAGGCTAATTGATATTTTAGGTCTCCAGAGGTCTGTTTATTTCTGGAGTCCCAACAAGAGGATCAGGGGAAGAAACGTTAAGTAAAGCATACAGGGGTTACGCCATTAAGGAGAAGTTGGAGAGCCAAGATCTGCAGTATCCCACAAGTTCAAGAAACCCCCTGAGCTGCTTCTTCGTTGGTGGAGAGAGGAAAGGAAAAAATGGCTTGAAGACAAGAAGGGCCAATATTTAGCCCTAAAGGGGTTCATAAGTGTCTGAGAAATTTAATAGAATTTTGACAGAACGATAGCTTCTCTTTAGAAACCCATGCCCTTAAGGGCCAGCTGGTGGAGCAAGTGAAGAGTGTGGGTAAGACAAGCGTCTTGCGAGGAAGAGCCTAACAGTGAATCCTCAATGTACTGCAACAGGGTAGAATTATGGGGGAAGGTCGTGTCCTTTAGATCAGCCCATAAGGTTTAAGAAAAGTTAAGTGGGACTCTCAGTACATCCCTGGGGAGGGACATTCCAGATGAACTGTTGGCCCTTCCACATGAAACCAAAGAGGAATTGACTTTCTAGATTGACAGGGATGCTCTCAAAGGTGCTACAGAGACCAACAGCTGAAAAACATGGAGTGTTTCAGAAGGTATGTTAGACAGGAGTGTGTGTAGGTCAGGCACGAAAGGGTGCCAAGGGATAACAATATTACTGATGGCCCTGAGGTCATGAACAAATCTCCATCCCTTTCTGTTTGGTTTTTGGACAGGTAACATGGGGGTGTTGCAGGGACTAGTGCAAGAGAAATCATTAACAATGGGCTCTATATCTGTTGAAGCTTCAGGACTGAGAGGATATCTATCTATCTGCCTTATGCCGGGCAGAAGTTCACTGGGGTCTACCTGTATGGTAATAGGTCGTGCTGAGCGAATCAGACCGACGTCAGTGTGAGACTCTGCCCAGAGTGTGTCAGGCAGTTCTCTTAAGGCTGGGTGCTCAGTGGCAACTGAGTATCTAGCAGCCAATAAGGGAAAGACAAAAGTAAGGTCAGTGGTTAAAGATTCTGAAGGAGAGACCTCCAGAATGGTATCTCCCGTATGAGAAAAAGAAATGTGGGCTTGATGTTTTTCAAGAAACTCTCTCCCTGACATATGGATTGGAGCAAAGGGAACAAGCAAGGGACTGTGATGGCCGTCAGGGGGCCCAGCTGATAGGAGATCAGCTCTGACTTGAAGACAGGCATAGGTGGTTGGGAAAATAGGCTAAGAAACGTGAAAGGTTTCAGGAGTTCTGCAGGGCTTTGACTAGAAGGAATCTGTGGGTGTGTTAGTTCACAGACTCAAAGCTGCTCCCAACAGAGGAGGCATTGTCAGAGGAAGTTGGCACAGCGGCCGTTCTTTCATGCTTCAGGTCATCGCCTTGAGCTTTTTTGCACATCAAATGCTTTATTTGGGCCCTGGCTGAGAAGCTGATTAAAATGCCTGCCCAGCAGATAATGTGCAGCTGGAATTATCTTAAACTTCAAGGCTATTCCTGCCTCACTCCTGACCACATGTCTCTGTATTTAGAGAAATGGATTAGATTAGTATACAGACTCAGTGTTCCTACTTTATACATTTTTATCTTTAATTTGTAGCTCAGCTAGGTCTATTTCTAACTTAGGACTTAACATGTTTATCTTAGAAAAATTTTGTAACCATCTATTCTTGTAGATAGAATTAGGTAAGGGTCCCTTGAAACCTCTGGGGAGCCTGGAAACCTCAACGAATGAGCTGTACACATAATTCTTTAACCATGGACAACTATTTGCTATAACAATAAATACTGATGTGAAAGGACATGAACAGAAACTTTTCAAAAGAAGACAGAATAATGGCCAAAAAACATATGAAAAAATGCCCAACATCTCTAATCATCAGGGAAATGCAAACCAAAACCACAATGAGAGGCCAGGGTGGTGGCTCATGCTTGTAATCATAGCACTCTGGGAGGCCAAGGCAGGTGGATCGCTCAAGGTCAGGAGTTCGAAACCAGCCTGAACAAGAGCAAGACCTCGTCTCTACTTAAAAATAGAAAGAAATTAACTGGCCAACTAAAAATATATAGAAAAAATTAGCCAGGCATGGTGGTGCATGCCTGTAGTCCCAGCTACTTGGGAGGCTGAGGCAGGAAGATCGCTTGAACCCAGGAGTTCGAGGTTGCTGTGAGCTAGGCTGATGCCATGGCACTCTAGCCCGGGCAACAGAGTGAGACTCTGACTCAAAAAAAAAAAAAAAAATCACAATGAGATATCACTTATCCCCAGTGAGAATGGCCTTTATCAAAAAGTCCCAAAAAGTCCCAAACCAATAAATGTTGGCGTGGATGTGGAGAGATAGGAACACTCCTACACTGCTAGTGGGACTGCAAACTAGTGCAACCTCTGTGGAAAGCAATATGGAGATACCTTAAAGCAATACAAGTAGATCTACCATTTGATCCAGTAATCCCATTACTGGGCATATACCCAAAAGAACAAAAGACACTCTATAAAAGAGACATCTGCACTCGAATGTTTATAACAGCACAATTCACAATTGCAAAGATGTGGAAACAACCCAAGTGCCCATCAATACATGAGTGGATTAATAAAATGTGGTATATGTATACCATGGACTACTATTCAGCTATAAGAAACAATGGTGATATAGCACCTCTTGTATTTTCCTGGATAGAGCTGGAACCCATTCTACTAAGTGAAGTATCCCAAGAATGGAAAAATAAGCACCACATATACTCACCAACGAACTGGTATTAACTGATCAACACCTAAGTGGACATATAGGAATAACATTTCTCAGGCGTCAAGCAGATGGGAGGGGGGAGGAGGGGATGGGTACATACATACATAATGAGTGTGATACACACCATCTGGGGGATGGGCATGCTTAAAGCTCTGACTCGGGAGAGGAAGGGGGAGAAGGCAACACAGGTAACCTAAACATTTGTACCCCCATAATATGCTAGAATAAAAAAATAAATACTGATGTGAGATTTCACTTGGTGAAATCACACAGGATCATCACAGCTTACGGGAATGCTGGAGGACCCCTGACTCCCCCATAACTTTAAACTGCACTTTGTCTCTGTCTCTATTATTTCTCTGTCCCTAGTATTTCCAAATCTCTTGCAACAATTCCTGCCTGGGACCTGTTTAGCTGGGAGAGTAGCTCACTCCCAGCAATAGGTTGGCTAGTAACCTTGACCATCTGTATCATTTAGTTACTCCAGGATTGGGGGCTTTTGAAAGAGTCAGGTTAAGCACTGAGAGTGTGGCCCCAGTATCTATTAGGGCTCACACTGTTTTGTTATGAATTTGAAGATCAATTTTTTTTTTTTTGAGACAGAGTCTCGCTCTGTTGCCCGGGCTAGAGTGCCGTGGCGTCAGCCTAGCTCACAGCAACCTCAAACTCCTGGGCTCAAGTGATCCTACTGCCTCAGCCTCCCAAGTAGCTGGGACTACAGGCATGTGCCACCATGCCCGGCTAATTTGTTCTATATATTTTTAGTTGGCCAATTAATTTCTTTCTATTTTTAGTAGAGACAGGGTCTCGCTCTTGCTTAGGCTGGTTTCGAACTCCTGACCTTGAGCGATCCACCTACCTCAGCCTCCCAGAGAGCTAAGATTACAGGCGTGAGCCACCGTGCCCAGCCTAAAGATCAATCTTTGCCAACTGATTTATTATAGAAGAGAAATCTCCCTCCTATCCCTGGAGTATCCCTATAACTGTAATGGGGGAAGATTTGGCTGTTTTTAGCCCACTCGGAATTATTTTTTGGAGCCATTTTTTGTATTTCTCACAATTCCACTTAAAGTGATCAACTTCCCTGAAAAAATAGCAACCTGTATTCTTTTGTATCAGACTCTGCTGTGTCTTTTGCCCCTTAGGTGGGGCTTGCTATTTAGTAGATGGCCCTGGAAGCTGCTTAGTGGGTATGGGTAAGGCCATGAGTTTTGCAGCCTCTTCTTGGCATTTTAGCATCCTACCTGCCCAACTATCTTTTTCTTTTTCTAACATCTTAGAGAAGCAGTTGGATGTAGAAGCTAACTCGTGGGGCCTCTTAGAGGCCCAGTCAGGATTATGTTGCTTCACTAAAGTGTTAAGGGTCTCACTGAGACCCAAGAGAATAAATGAATTTAAAAGCTTAGCATGGCCATCATTTGGATCTTTGATGCCTGAAGTCTGCCAGAAAGTTTTTTCAAATTGATCAAAGAAATCAAAGACTGGCTCATCCCTTTTTTGAGTACCTCACTGAATAGCCTTTTAATCTATCTGTTGGGGAAAAAGTATCAGGATGGCCTTAATCAAGTTCTCAATTGTCTCCCATGCTCTTTTAAAAGGCTGCCTCCCTGGTAAGCACAAGATCAGTCTCAGGGTGTACCAACCTGCATGATTCATCCATTCCTGGGCCAAAATGTTTCCCACCAGCATCCGGTGGTAAACATCCAAAGGCCTGGTTGGTATATTTTCATAATTAAGCCAAAGTGGTGTTCAAACTCAAGTGAGTCTGTCTCAGGGTTTGGGAAGTCTTTGATAATGGACATAGGTCGGTTTGGGATCATGGGGAGACAGAGGCAGTTTCCCCACCCTGATGTTCTGCTGTGTTCTGAGCAATTTTAAAAGGAGCAATGAGAGGGGTTGAAGGGGTGTGGATGGAGGGGAGTGGCCCTGGGATGAAGGAGTATGAGAAGAAAGGAAGCTCAGAAAGGAGGGAGGGCAGCAAAAAAGGGGCAGTGGGAGGGGGAGGGTGGAGGAGTGCAGCATCCTTTCCTGATTCATCTAGGGCCTGACTCAGGAAAGTTCTCAAGTGTTTGAAAACACTGGTCAAGTTTTGAATTAGGCTCTTTTAGTTTTTAATTAATTTCCTGTAAAGAGGCTATCAGAGATTCCTCATCATGTTTAGAGGTCTCACAATACCAATTTTAAAAGGGCTCCCACTGCTTCTGAGAGGTCCAGAACCTGTCTGTCCTAATTTTGTGCACAAGTAAACTCCTTTAGGCATGTCAAAATTTCCCCATTATGACCAACGAAGCTTTAAATTGTCCCAGGTTAGCTTTATCCAGGATCTCAAATGCTCACAAAAATTTTTCCCATAATTCTTCAACATGTAAGGCACTTCCCTTTGAGTGCTCCTGGTGGCGGGCATCCCTGCCAAAACTTATGGACCAGATGGAGGGGATCGGCAGGAAGAAATGGAGTCTCTGAGATCTCAGACTAAAAGCAGGGCATCACTGATGTGGGTAGAACTTACCAACTTCCTTTCAGCAAAGTCGGGGAGAAGACTGAGCGTCAATGGGATCTGCAGACACCAGTGAATTGACCCTGATCACACTGGGGATAACCTGGGGGTCTCCCCAGGTCCCATCCTCCTCACCAATTATGTCTACTACAAATAATGAGATCCATAAATTTAGAAAGCAGAATTTTATTTCTTATCATGGGTTGCAACCTGCAGACTGGTTGCAGAGCCTCTGGCTGAGACGGAAAGCAGGCACTTTGCCAAAGGAAGAATGAGACTGGAATTTTATGCTAAGCAAGTTGGCTAAATATACATATTTTACAGGTTATAGAAGGAGCTATGAATACTCATAAAGGGGATATCAAGCATGCCTGGTAAGTAAATATATATGTTACATACATCCCATGCTCACTTTGGGGTGAACTTAACATTAAAATGCAGGAAAATTAGGCTCTATACATCAAAAGGTGGAACACAGGACACAAAGGCATTTCGTGTGCAATCTCTGTAAACAGCCCAGGGCCAGGGGTCATTTATCAGAAAGGAAATTGCTAAACTTTGTAAACTGGTCAGCTGTCATATCAAAATCATAAACAGGGAAAGGAACCTGGCTGCAGAGTAAAGTGATTGGTAGAATCAGTGGAGGAGTCTTCCAGTTTTACTTTCTAGGGCTAGATTCTGCTTATCAATTACGGGGAAAAATCTGGCGACAGTTAGTAAGGACGGGAGTGTACTGAAGTGTGATCGGCTTCCTGTATCATTGTGGCTGTGAAACGTAGTTTTTAAAGTTTTTCTGTGGTCTCTTTGGCCAAAAAGGGTCCGTTCAGTCACTTGAGGGGCTTAGGATTTTATTTTGATTCCATGAAATCCTACCATATCCTAGGTTCTATGAATAAGACAAACCAAGAAGACTAGAGCAGGACTCTGCAGGAGGGGAAGGACTAGACCAGTGGGCTCTCAAACGCAGGCTCCACAGCGGCCAAGAGGATCATCCCAGTGGATGAAATGGGTCTGCACCAGGCAGTTGGGAGCAGCTGGAAGGGAAGCTGGAAGAGGGTCTGCAGCAGGGACTGTAGCCAGTTGTGACCACACAGAAACTCAACCCCAGCGTTGCCAGATATTCTAGATTTATGTGTGCTCTTTCACGACTGCAAAATGTGGACAAGGTCTACTTTTTAAAAGAATACTGTGCAGGACAATCAAAATATATTGGGTCGCATTTGGCCAACGGCCTATAATGGGAGCTCCGGACTGGATTGCACACTTCCTTCCAGCACCTCCGCCAACACCCTAACACTCTCAAGGCAAATTAGCAGAAATTCAACATAAAATGACCTCAGAATAAAAAGACAATTTATCAAAAACAAATGCCAACAGACAAATTAAAATGTGTCCTACATCATGGAAAATTTTTAAGTCTCTTAAATATTATCTGGGTAAACTTAGGAAAGTTAAAATATAAAGAATATTTTCTTAAATGTGAAAATAAGAAAATCAAAAGCACCATCTATAAGATACTACCAAATTGGGATTGAGAAAAAA
>VBSM01000729.1:18801514-18813432 GCA_008086735.1 Cheirogaleus medius | reverse complement strand
CCTGTAGTCAACTTGTTTGAGAGCAACAAATCCTACTTTAGTACAGATTAGGGGGTTGAGTGCAACAAGGTTTTCAGCACAGAATGTGTTTTCCTTTTCTCTCCACTCAAGAGCTGATGTCTCAGCTTTTTTTCATCAGTGTGGTTCTGGTCCAGGCCAAGTGGCCTTGGGGATTATGTAACAGTTAGTAGGAGGGGACGGGGAGGAGGAGAGCTGAGAGCTGCAGCCTGTGGCCTGCCAAGGCCTGGCTCTTTGTAAACATGCAGCCCTGGATCTCCTTGAATCTTTGAAATTATCTGTGCACTTTATTCTGGGAGATTGGTACACAGCACACCTGGGTACCATGTGGCCTGGTCGGCTGTAGCAGGGCTAGAGGTGAGGTAGGTTGGGACACGGTGAGATTGGGCTCAGGTAGCCGGCGGAGAGGTGTGTACTTTCTGCTTCTGGGGAATGATTCAGCCTGGCCCGGTTTTCCTTTTGCTGGTCCACAGCCCCTATCCACTTTCATCCAGGTTTGCTGAGTCACTGGGTGAGATCTGGGCTCCCCTGCAGGCTGTGCAGGCATGTTCTGAGCCTCTTTGTCCTGCTAGAGGTCCTTGCTCTGTGTGCAAACGCAAGCAAGCCAAGAGCCTCCCTGTGAAAAATGAGAATGTTTGTGCAGATAAGGTGTGGCAGGACCTCCTCTGGGAGAGTGGGAGGAGGGGAATTTGGCAGAAGGCCCAGACTGGAGGGAGGAAGAGCCAGGCTATTTGCAATGTTGCTGCACTTACTGGCTGTGTACCTGTGAAGAGGTGCTGAACCTCTGTGTACCTTCTGATGAATGGTGATAGTAGAGCCAGTCTTGTAGGGTAGCTGGGTGGATTTCCTAAGCCTACGTTGTACTATGTAGTGGATACAGAGCAGCCAGCACAGTGTGGGGCCTCCGTAAGTGGTAGCGCTTATGCAGGTACGCCGTGAGTTAGGTTGGAAGAGTGCACTTAGCAGAGCTGGGGACCCTAAGAGGCCAGGTGATGCTCCCGCACTTGGCCCACATGGAAAGGCTGTCGTGAGGGCCCTGAGTGCTGTGTCTGCAGTGGGGCCGCTGCAGCCCTCGTGGGCAGCAGACCCTGAGCTCTGGCCTTATTTTTTCCCCTCTCAGGGCCTGAAGAAGATCTCTGCCTACTTGAAGACTGGCCGCTTCCTCCGAGGCCCTCTGTTTGGAAAGATGGCCAAGTGGAGCAACAAATAGTGCCCTGTGATGCCAGGAGATGGGAGATGGAGCCAGCGCCGTGCCTGCTGCTGAGGCCCTGGAGAACAGCCAGATTAGACTCCCTATACACGCCTGCACCAGCCTTTTTGTTCCTTTATTTTTCTTTCCACTCCTTTCTCCTCCCCAGTGACTTATTGGTGCCTTTTCTTATAACTTGACCTCCCCCCTTACAGGCTCTTACAGCTTCACCTCCACACTTTCCTTCCTCAAAGTCCCCCTGCTAACATCACCTGTCCCTGTACTAATGCCAAGCTGACCATCTTCCTCATCAGTACTTGTCTCTGCTCTGAGAAGCCAGAACAGACCCCAAGTTCCCCAGCACTGCCCAGTGTGCATGCCCTGCTCCCCAGCTTGGTTCCCGTGTCAGCCCTGTGTAATGCCCAATAAAGCCTGAACATTCCTGCTGCGTCTTCTCTTACTCCCTTCCGCTCCTTGGACACGGGACTGACTGTGTGGAGTTATGGGTTGGGTTGTTTTGTGTTCCGTTGTCCGCAGCAATTGCTGGGTGGATGGGTGTGTGTGTGTGTGTGTTGTGGATGGTGAGGCAGGTCCATAAGGTTCCTTGGTCATTTCTGTCCCTTATCCATATCCCTTTGTTCCTCACCATGGGGATTTTTACAGAAGGGCACTCCTTATGTGCCTGGATCCCACCTGCATTCAGCGTCTGGAATGCCTCCTCTGGGCCAGGTAGAACTGTGTGTTGTGGTTCAGAGAGGTGCTCGGCTCCTGGGGTAGGGGCTGAGCAGTCCCCAGGTGTAGTATCTTCTCTCACCCTCTCCCAAAAGCTCTCCCTGATCTAGACATCCCTCCTCACAACATTTCTCAATGAAATATATCCCACCGTGTTGTATTAAAAAGATTTTGTTGTACTTGTTTTTCACCCCAACTCAATCATAAATTCATTGAAGAGAGAATTCATGTTTTACTGGACTTTTTAATCTCGATATCTATTCAGGGTGCCTGACATACAATAAATGTTCCGTAAGTTTGGAAATTTAAAGGAATTTTCTCTAGGGAAGACTGCCAACATTTACTGTCACTATTGGGATTTAGAGCTCTGGATCTAGTTATCTTAACCAGAGAAGATACAGAATAACATTCTGAAGATTTTGGGTGTACGTCTTGGAAATGAACCAGTAGCTCTCTCTAACGTAAGCATTTAATAGGCGCTGGCTGTCCTTTGAATAGCTCCACCTGAGATGGGAAAGCCTAGTTTGCCGGCCACAAGGTAGCAATCTGTGTGGTCAGAAGGTGGTGTGGGCATTTTATATCACCACCCACAAAGGAGCAGGCCTCACTGGATAACCATCTGATGAGCAGGTTCCTCAAACAGTGCCTGGATAGTGGAGCAGCCTGAGACTTAGCCCAGAGCAGGGCGAAGACTTTGAGGAGAATCTTGCGGAGCTTTTGTCCAGATGATCACTGCCTGCAGCTGCGCTTCCTGCAGTTAAATCGGCGTAATGTTAAAGGCCATTAAGAAGTAAATGACTGATTTAAAAAGATAAAACTAGTAATGTCAACAGATGAATGGATAAATAAATGTGGTAAATATGTACAAAAGATTATCATTCAGCCTTCAGAAAGGAAAGAAATTCTGAAATATGCTACAGCATGGATGAACCATGAGGACATTATGCAAAATGAAATAAGCCAGTTTCAAAAAGACAAAAACTTTATGATTCCACTTAGAGGCAGTTAGTCAAAATCATCTAGACCGAAAGTAGAGTGCTGGTTGTCAGGGGCTGGGGGAATAGGGAACTGCTCTTTTAAGGGGTAAAGAGTTCCAGTTTTACCAGATGAAAAGAGGTATGGAGATCGATGGTGGCGATGGTTGCACAATGTCACAAAGATGTTTAATATCACTGAATTGTTACAATGGTTAAGATGGTAAATTTTATGCTATGTGTATTTTACTACAATAAAAATAAATAAATAAAAGAAACAGAACAAAAAATAGCAGGTGGCTATGGTTTCCTGATTCCTGATCTAGAAGCTCAAATTAAAAGGGCATAGTTACATTAAAGGTAAAATACTTGAAATTTAAAAGGTGATTAATTATCAGAGAACTCCCCCGAAATAACTCAATCCTTAAAAAAGACAACAGACACAGTAAATAAGGACAGTTGCAAATGAAAACAATTTTCTAAACATTGTGGTCAAAATTATAAAAGATAACATACATTTCGAAGTCTGAGATGAAGTAGTATAACCTATGTATTTCAAACTGAGGCAACCAAAAAAGATGATTTGATATGGCTAGGACCACTAGCGTCTTGGCGTCTCATGACA
Organism: Cheirogaleus medius; assembly: GCA_008086735.1. Taxonomy (NCBI): domain Eukaryota; kingdom Metazoa; phylum Chordata; class Mammalia; order Primates; family Cheirogaleidae; genus Cheirogaleus; species Cheirogaleus medius. Next base: position 18,809,894 of record VBSM01000729.1, on the reverse strand, counting down.
GTGCCCATACACTGTTCAGTGTCTCTCTTGTCCTGCTAGAGTGGGAAAACGAGCCACGCTGTGACAACACAGCTGCCTGTGCTGGTGTCTCCTTCATCGATCTGCATGTAATCACCTGTTATTAATTACAACTTCCATGTCTTATGTTCCCCTGTTACCATTGTATTAGGAGAGAAAGATTAAGCTGAAAGAGACCCCAAGATAGCAGCTATAGAACACTTTTATTCTTTCATGTCACAGTCCCATGGGGAAGGGTCCAGCTTGTTGGGGTAGCCCCGTTCCATGAAGTTATTCGGGAACTCAGGCTCCTTCCATCTTGTGGCTCTGCTGTTCCCTAGGCTGCTCCCTTATCTCCTCGGTTGAAGCTGTATCATGAGTGTGGGAAGGAAAAGAGAGAGGAAAAAGCCCAAACCAAGGAAGGATCTTTTCATTACACAAGTGAGGCAGAAGTTGCATGCATCACCATCATTCACATTCCACCGGTGAGATTCTGCTGCGTGGCTACACCTAGTCACAAGTAGTAGACTCATATTTCAACGGAACAATGTATGTTGGTAGCCAACTAGTCTCTCCCACATCGAGAAAAGTAGGGATAAAGGTTAATTAAACCCAAGTTCAAGAGAAACGTTGGGCTTAAGCTAGTAATTTAAAGCAGGTAGGATTGAGGCCAAAGTATTAGAAATAAGATCTTTATCTTCAGCTAAACCTGAGTGGAGTGGCATATCACTTAGGGTTTCTTGTTGCTAAGACACGAAAAGAATTTATTAGAGGTATCAGGTAGCTCACTGAATCCCTGGGAGGGCCAGGCAGTTGGTTTTGGAAGCTGTGTGGTCAGGAAGTATGCCTAACCACATGTGGGATTGTTCTAGAGAAGGCTCCCTAGCCATTGCTGGGCACAGTCACCAGAGCCCCTACTCATGACATGAGGCATTGGATACCAGTCTCACCATTGCTGTCTCTGAAGTGCTGCTCCCTCCACCACTACCCTTCTTTTAAGAAAACAAAGAAGCAGGGCCTGCTTATTTAGAATTGAAGTCCTGTACCACTGTGTGCAATTAAGAGTCTTGGTCACAGGCCTGTGCCTCAGTCACAAGGGAGGCTAGAAGAGCAAGTGAATTAGTTAGCATTAAGTTCTTCTGTATATAACCAAATAATAGCAGTTGCTTAAATAGGACAGCAATTTATTTCTAATGTTAAAAAATGTCCAGAGGTAGATAATTAAGCGCGGGTAATGTTGGCTTCACAGTGGCTTTAGTGACTTAGCTTCCTAACTTTATCTTCAGCATATGGTTTCCAGTCTATTGCCTCATAGTCCAAAGTGGTTGCTAGAACGCCTACCCATCACATCTCCATTCCAAACAGCAGGAGGGAAAAAGAGGAATGGGTGTTGTTCCCTCCCTTTTATAATAAGGAAACTTCCTGGAAATAATATACAATACTTCTGATTACTATCATTGGCTAGAACTCGGCCATGTTGGAAATGACATTTTTTTGCCTGGGAAGTAATGTGCTCAGCAGAAATGAAGATTTTGTGACAAAAGAAGATGGGGAGAATGGATATTGGGAGTCAGCAAGCAGTCTTCTATCTTGGGGAGGTGGGACTTCAAATGTAAGATTCTAATGTAAGAAACTCCCCACCTTATAAGAAGGGTGTTCAAAAGATGCAGAGGACAGATGCCTAACATAAACATATTCTTTTTCCATATGTATTAATACATTTCCAATTATTACTATCATAGTCACCACTATAAAATGCTCCTGCCTAACAAAATGTATAAACAAAAACATGTTCACCTTCTTTCCCCCAAAACGGGAAAAAACCCTAAGTGTTATCAATTACTGGATCCAATTCTGAGTTTGGTATCTCCAGGTAATGTTCATATTGGTATTTTGAAAATGACAGGTTAAAGTACAATGTCAATGACTCCCAATTCACCCTATATAAAATAATAAAGGCAATGGGAGGTGGAAAAAAGGGAAAATTAGGTGAGCCTATATAATGCCGTAGAAAACAGCCTACACTCAGATTTGCAGATAAGCTGTTTTACATTTATTTACGATGCTTATAGAATGCCCTTCTTTGGTGAAAGTATTCCGACGAGATGTTGCCTAGTGAGCCTTTTATACTAAACATTGATATCAGCAACCTGAAGTCACTCCTTGTATTGGCTCTTGTCTCCATCCCTCTGGGGACCCCACTCAGATTCACTGTCATCCCACTTTATTACCTACATTTCCCTAACATGAGTGGCATGATGAGGGAAATCTTTGTTGATGACAGACACACACAGACAGACCAGCTGCCATTACATGGTAACTCACGACTGAGAAGCAGTGAGCCAGAGGGGTCCATCCTGATGGATTCCAGAACAACTCTTCCTGTACCTTGTCATACTCCTTGGAATCAGACATGGCTTTTCCCAGTGGACTCCATTTTGCACAGTAGCCCCAACAATACCCCCCTAAAGCACAGTCCTGTCCGAAAGACCCAACGGCCACCCTACATTTCCTACATTCCTTTAGTTCTCCTTGCAATTGAACATAATTTTAGAAGGAAGCAGATAGGGTCTTGGTCACAGTTCAAAAAGAATATCTGTTAATATAATTGAAAATATTGTACCATCGAAGATAACATATAGGCCTATCTAATAACTCTAATTTTCCTTCGAACTTCTAATACAACATGAACATTATCCTGTTTGTTCTATCTCTACCTCTCTGTACCACTAAGAACACCTCCTTCTAATAACCTCGGGCTGGCTCTCTGTCTCCATGTCGGGGCACATGGCAGCACCTATTCATTTAAAATTCAAATACACACACATCCATTTAATCTGGATTTAAGTCCCACACATGAGTCACCTGTAATTATTTCCACCGAAAACCCCACAAGAACATTAAGAGCCGATCCCTGTTAATTTCAGAAATGTTTTGTTCCAATTTGCCCTGGGCAAGGAGCAAGCCGGACTGTGAAATGGCACAGCCTACTCCCCGGCCACCGCTCCTCGCTGTGCTCCCCGACCTCCCCGAACATGACCTTCTGTCCTCGCTCCAAGCACTTCTCCTGTAACTATCTCTGTTTTAAGAACTAGGCATTCCATTTTTCTATGTTCTGTTTCTCAACCAGAACAGAGAGGAATTTTTCAAAGGTCCTTGAGGGCATTAAGCATTTATAGAAAGCTCTTTTCTCTTTTCTCTTCCAATTCTCACTGGAATGAAGGCAATCAGTGCATGGTTGTGAGTGCCTGCTTTGTGTAAGGCTCTAAATATAAAAATTTGCATCAGATGTAGTCCCTGTTCTCAGTTGACGTATAGCACAGTGGCAGAGAGAGACATCTAAATGAGCAATTAGAGTTCAGTGTATTGAGCGCTGATTGAGGAAAACATTGAGTTCTGTGGGAATAGAAATTTAAAATAAATGCATTTAAATTAGCCTGGGAGAGGAGGAGGAACGCAGATCAGGATAAACCAAATCTCAGTGGCTTAATACTTGTTTATTTCTTACTTATTCTTCATGTCTGATGTGGTCAACAGGGGCCCTGCTCTCCGTGGTCTGCCAGAGACCTAGATTGCTGGAGGCTTCAGCACCGTGCCTGCTCTGAGGCAGGACAGCGGCAGGAGGCGGATGTGGCGGTTTACACACTGGCTTAAATGTGTACAATTACTACTCAGGTTTTATTGACCAAAGCAAGTCACAAGGCCACATTTAAGTTCAAGAGGGGCATGATAGCTTTCCCTTTGGAAAAACAATCAGAAATCTTTGGTGACTATCACTATAGGGGTTATTAGATGTGACTTCTAAGCTTCGATTAGAACATGAATGAGCATCAGGTAGGCCAAGGGGCTGGAGTCAGAGGGAACAGCAAATTGAAAAGCGTGAAAATATAAAAGAGAACATGGTGCTTTTGGATAATTCATATTTGTAAAGTTGTGTATTAATAACATTGACCTAGAAATGTTGACTTAATTCTCATAATGACCCTGTGAGGGAGGCTTCGTTGATCAAAGAAGACACTGAGCACAGGAGGCCACCATTTGCCAGTGGCAGAGTCAGGATCTGAACCCAGACAGCCTGACTGCAGAGTCCTGCTCCTCCCTAGGGAATTCAGAAAGTGAGACCTAGAGCTCCAGGGCCGGGGAGGGCACGTGCCAAAAGATGTAGCAGGATAAGCAGAAGACAGTTTTTATCCTGAGGCATCAGAAGTCCTTAAATATATTTAAGCAGGGGAGTGACATGAACAAATTTGCACATCAGAAAAATCATTGGCTAAATTTTAATTCCTCCCCTCTCCCCCACTATTCACTTGAACTCTCTAAGTCCCTCTTTATCAGTGGTGCTCATTTGTGCCACCTGTCCTGCAGCTGAAGGATAAAGAACGTGCAATTTCAATACAAAGTTTAAGTGTTGTTCTCCTGAGCTCTTCTTAAGCTGGCTTTAAAGGCAGATTCATGTGCACACGTATCTGTGTCCCCTTCTCCGCCCATTGCATCAGTGAAGCACCTCTGCAACAATTTTCCTTCTGAACTGCAAATGCTTTAACCCAGTTACTCAACTTTCAACAATGAATACAAATGAGTTTTCCTAATACTTTTGGGGAACTGTTCCACCAAAATGAGATAGGGTCTTGCTCTGTTGTCCAGGCTGGAGTATAGTGGTGCCATTGTATCTCACTACAACTTCAAAATCCTGGGCTTAAGAGATCCTCCTGCCTCAGCCTCCCCAGTAGCTAGGACTACTGGCACTTGCCACCACACCTAGGTAATGTTTTAAAATTTTTTTGTAGAGCTGGAGTCTCACTGTGCTGCCCAGGCTGGTCTCGAACTCCTAACCTCAAGCGATCCTCCCACCTGGACCTCCCAGAGTGCTAGGATTACAGGTATGAGCCACCCACTGCACCTGGCTGCTCCACCAAATTTAATGCATCTATCACAAATTTTTTTTTTAAGTTCTTACTGATGCTACTTGTATAAACCCATCACTAGTGTGCCTCTGTATCTATGGGATGATAGTATGCCTTCCTCCACGCCCCACTGCCCCTTCCTTGAAGGGAGCCATTATGCCAGTGTCTTTTCTTGGCCCATGTTAGAATTAGAGTTAGGGGCTGATGGAGGCCTGGGGAACCACCTCTCTGTGGAAAGGATCTGCTTCTCTCAGTGGCCTTCCTTGCTTTCTGGGCCAGTAAGGTCTAGGTTTTGGATAACTGTTAAGTGGATTTTCACTGACAAACATAATAATTAGAAAAAATGGGAACATGTGATTTGTCTGTCGTCTGTCTGGAATCATAGGAAATACATTTGACCTGCAGACCTTTGCTCTTTAACCTTCTCCCTCACAGCTGCTGATCCCTACCATGTTGCTCTCTCCTGTCATATCTTTCAAACTGGCCTGCAGGACCAGTTTCCTGCTCCCTTGCCTTGTCCCCTGAGGTGAACAGACTCTGAGAGGGCCCTAGTGCCCCTACCTCCTCCAGTACTTATGTCTTGTGTAATCTCCCTTGGGTGTGGGCAGGACCTGTGACTTCTAACAGAATACACAAAGGTGATGGGGTGTCACCGCTGTGATTACATTGCACAGGACTGCAGTGTCCCTCTTTCCAGGAGACCCCATTTCTGGCTTTCATGAAACAGGTGGCCATATAAGGGAGTTCCCTTTTGCAAGGAACTGAAGGTGGCTCCAGCTGATAACCAGCAAGAAACTGAGGCCCTCAGTCCCACAAGGCACAAGGAACAGATTCTATCAACAATCACACAAACTGGGGAGCAGATCCTTCTCCCCGGTTGAGCCTTGAGATGAGATTGTAGCCCTGGCTGACACATTGCTTGCAGCTTTCAGCTGAGACCCTGAACAGAGGACCCACTTGAGCTGAGCCTAGTCTCCTGACCCACGTAACTGTGAGATAATAAATGTATGTTGTTTTAGGCTGCCAAATTCGTACTAATATTTATTGCTGTGTAGCAATAGATTTCTGGTCATTGTAGGGGGCTGATTCTGGCGATTGCCTGCCTTATACTAATCATTCACTATAGCCTGTAATGTACGTGTGCTGCATGATGCAGTGGTAACCAGTATTCTCTTCAGACCCAGTTACTGTCTTGGGACATAACAAGAGGCCTGAGTTTCTGCACATAAGCAAATGCTGCCCAGCTCCCACACGGTGGGCCCCCGTGATGGGAGTCTGGAGGCCATAAAGATAAGAACATTCCCAAGGTCTGGCCCCGTAAGATGGTTGGTAGCCAGAGATGGGTAATGATCTCCCACAGGGGGGACGACCTAAGACAGGCACAACCGTGGGGGCCTGCCGCTGATTGGGAGAGAGCACAAGAGGTTCTTCTGATGGCTGCATTGTTTAATGTTGCTTATTTCAGCCTTGATTTTGAGTTATGTCTGGCGCTGGTGCCTCAAGTAACTGTTTCTGGATCTGAGACCATGGGAAATTGTTCCCTTTTGATACAACTCCGGAATTGACGGTTATCACTGCTGTGCTCAGATGCTCACGTACAAGGAACTAAACTTGGGTCTGGGGGATATAAAAATAAAGCGACCGGTGCATTGGGCACTCGAGTCATGTGAAGTCTATATGTGTGTCTGTGTCGTTCTTTATGTTCTGTGTTCCTCCCCCATCCTGTAATCGGGCCACGACAGGTCATGTCATTTATGTAGTCCCAGAGTCATCCTCAATTTCTCTGTCCTCCCTAAAATCCACAAGGCCTTCCCTTAGGGCATGCATCTCCCACGCACTATGGACATTCATGTCAGTAGTTATCAAATTGAAGAGAAACTCCTGAGCTTTATACCTTTTCTGGTCAAAGGCTGCCCATACCCAAGGTACCGGCCTGGACATTGCTTGCAGGAGTAGCAAAAGATGGCAATGGAACTAACGGTCTGCTTAACATCTTCTGTCTGTACTATCCCTCCTGATGTTGTTACAGCAAGTGTTATAGCGGGTGGTCCCAAGGACAAACTGAGCGGCACAGGGAGAGTCAGAGAATCAAAGTTTATTTCACTGGCAGGCTCAGAGGGGCCTCGCCACCAAGTTCTAAGCACTGTCTACCCGATTTTTCCCACTTTTATCAAGTTGGGGTGGTCCAGGGGTGGGGTATCAGGCAAGGGTTAGTTGATGTGTCAGATAATAGGTTAATATTATGTTGATGCGCCAGGCAATAGATTTATTGTTATGCTGATGACAGGCAATAGACTAGTTGACCGGCCAGGTAACAGGTTAGTATTATGCTGATGTGGGTCTTCCAGTGAGTAGGGGGTCTCTGGTGCCTGATGTGCCAAGTAATAGATGGGGGTCTCCCTGCCATTCGGCCTCTGTCCCTCACCAGAGAGATCCTTGGCTTCTGGTTCATACGGAACAGCAGTCCAGCCCGCAGGTCTCTTAGGCTGGAGACTACTTAAAGACTTTGCCTGTGAGTGGGCAGTGGTGCCATTTCAATCTCCACAAGAATCAGTTTCCCTTAAGTTTCCTTTTTCTCTCCTTAAAACTAGTTTCTAACCTTAGCCTTATCTCAGAAGTAGCCTTTAACTTCCATCCTGGAGCGTGGGCTTTTCTCCCGTTTGCCCAGAGTAAGACTGCTATCAGTTTGGTTGCATCCCTCTTTCCTATGCATTCACATACACGAACGTATCTGTAGAAAATACTTACCCCGTGGTTTCCCTTTTTATATCTTAAAAGGTATAATACTGTACACACTAATCTGCAAACTAATTTTAAAATTCAAAATGTCTCGGGATCTTTGCATGTTAGCTCATGCAGTTCAGTCTCCTTCTTCAACTGCCACATGGTATTCCACAGCACTGATGGGCATTTACATGGTTTCCGCTTATTTGTCAAACAAGGCCACAATGAACATTTTAGGATTTATGTGTCTCCTTAGGGACACGAGTGAGTTTTTATAGGATGGAATTGTTGGGTCATAGGTGTGAACTAAAATAAAATTTTAAGGCTCACCACCCCTCTCCCCCCCCACTGGCTGAATGAATGGACACCCTGGTGGCCAAAGGAATATCCTAAAACTAAATTGCCTGCCAGGAGGAGGGAAATCAGACATGCCTCACCATGCCCCCATCCCTTCTTGGGGACATCCTTTGTAACCCATTAACAGGCCTAAGGCTATGCAAGATAAACCAACAGGTCCTCAATTTACACAAGTATATGTCCAGTGGCTTATCTCTGATAAACAACTTCTTATCTTAAAACATTCCAAGACTTTAGACAAAGCTTCATGTCTTTAACCAATTCACGCCTGTAATCCTAGCACTCTAGGAGGCCGAGGCAGGAGATCCGCAGTTCAAGATCAGCCTGAGCAAGAGCGAAGACCGGTCTCTACTAAAAATAGAAAGAAATTAGCTGGACAACTAAAAACATATAGAAAA